>JAFELO010003136.1:739953-750560 GCA_017140195.1 Eumaeus atala
GGGACAGACCCCCCTCTTTTCCCGCAGATGGGAAGAGACAAACCGGAATTTTATTGTGGGTGTTACCCCATAGTAATTATTATTGGGACCGAAAAGGGGGAAACGGTCCCCATCCCCGCACTAGTGGGACGGCGCGCGCACGTTGCCGTTTAGGTTGCGGTGTCGTGGATAAGGATAATTGAGCTCGTTTAATGTTTGGCTTATCTGAGGAGGCCGGCACCCCCCCCCCTTTGACGGAGGATAAAACATTACAGCAAGAGCTACTATATAAGGAGGTACAGCGTCATAAGTGGGCCGACACGAAGTGACATCGGGCTAAAGTGACCTATGATTCCTTAGACTTTATATAAAAAATAACATAACGTATTTTATACCAGACATTGTAAAATAAGACAACATAATTATGTTAACAAGTTTTTATACAATATGACCACCAAGAAAAGAATTCTATTGGCAAATTTCGTCGAGACAAATTAACTCTGATAACCATTTCAGTGTTAAATCTTCCGTAACTGATTACACTCATGGGAAGCGGAAAATCCTCGTTACGTGCCGTATACATAAACAGGGCATAGTTTTATTACACAACTTATCTTATTTTTTTAAGTGGGTCGTATTTCGGAACTGTTGGTAAGTGACAAAGGACATCCAAATGCCCATCCAATCCTTTGCCCTCTAATTCAGTGACGTCGTGTCGAAACAGTACAACGCACTGTTTCTGTAGCTTATTTATTTAATAAACAATATTTTCTAATTATACAAGTATAGAAATTCCTAGCGATTTAAATCGCAGGGTCAGAATTCCACTCATATCTGCAATAACTGTAAACGAATATCAAATCACTTCAATACAAGCTTTGATAGAAAACAAACTACATATATGCAAAGGAACATTAAATAAGTAGTAAGTAGTAAATAAGTAGATTATGTACCTTACACTTAATGAAAAAGAGGACAATATTCTAAAATAAAGTACGTGTGGCAACCCTTTGTGTAATTGTGTAATCTAATCAGTACTAGGGATGCATCTTCTTATATTAAGTATAATGCAAAATGTATAAACTTTGTGTGTGCTAAGGCTTCCAAATGTTTTTATCGTGCCTGTTGTACCCACAATACCTTTATCGAACGGCTTTTGGCAAGTCTAACGAGCTCTGTACGGTGTGTGTGGGTTCACAGGCTGCATTAGTACTGTCATTGGCTTGTTAGCCTTGTTAGGACTTGATGAGACTTGTTTTAGTTTTCGTTGAAATGGAGAAAGGTTTTTTCCTCGTATCCACTCTCACATTTACAATATTAGTAAATGTTATGAATGTGAGACTTTTTACGTTTGTTTAGCTTTCGCGGACAAATTCAGTATGTATATGATTACAAACCAGGTTAGCATAAAAAACGTTTTATACCGAATATTATGGTTTTCTCAGAACAGCATAACGCCGCTGGTTACTACTAGGGCTTAGATATGTCAATTTTAGGGTTTGGTAGCCAAATTTTAAACAACTTTATAGTTTCGTCTTGCTCGTATGTCTGTTCATCGGTCTATCCGTCCGTCTGTCCGGCCGCCAGTACGCCCGTCTGTCTGTCCGTACATCTGCCCGTCCGTCTATCGGTCCGTCTGTTCGTCCGCCAGTGCGTCCGTCTGTCCGTCGGCCTATCCGTCCGTCTGTCCGTTCGCCAATAGGTCTGTCTGTCCTTCGGTCCATCCGTCCGCCTGTCCATACGTCTGTCCGTCGGTCTATCTGTCCGTCTATCCGTCCGTCTGTCCGTTCGTCAGTACATACGTCTGCCCGTCGGTCTATCTGTCCATCTATCCGTACGTCTGCCCGTCGGTCTATCCGTCCGTCCGTATGTTTAAATGGACCTGTGCAGTTGTTGTGAGTATGTTTTACTCAAATAATAAGGGTACTGCATGTGTGAAATTTTAGGTAGACGCACTTTGTAAATAGCTAAAATAGTATGTATTATTTTTTTGAAATGTGAGAAGGCATAGCCATGGAGGAGGTTTTTCCTCTACAGTGGGCCACCAGAGACTAATTAGAACTTTGCTGACACGATTTAATTTGAAGTAACTTGTGAAACTGGATACTTACACAACGAAATTTTCATGACACATTTAATAACGAGGAATTAGAAAACTCTTGAATATGCAAAGTAAAGTGGATAAAGTTTTTAGAGCCCGCCCAAACATCAACGACAAACGAACATTATTGAACCAGGGACATTATCCCAACTATTGTCAGCTGAAATCGGATGTCACTGGTCTTTTATTACTTTCCTCTATGAAATGGAACTGGAAAATAACTTTTTTAATAAATCTCATAGGAATGAAATTTTTAAGATTTTTGACTTGGTGCGATTTTTCTTATCTTTTCTTTTGCTAAATGAATTATTTTATGACTTTTGTTAGATATATGGAGCATCACGATGTGATATATAATATTTTTACCGATAGTTATGCTTGAATAGTGAAGTCTGTGTTTGTAAATCCAAATAGTTTTGCTAATGCATTGTAGAATTTTATGGGTTTCTTTGCTTTACAAGTAATGATACGACGCTCGTAAACATATGTATAATTCTTACACACATATTTTTTTCTCTTGACCCACCAATGGGCCATTGGACACTTACAAACCGCACGTAACGTGACAACATAGTCGTCATTTTGAGGCTGTACTACCTGTTTGAGAAAAGAGCACCAAATTCGACAGCACAGCTTTATGGGCGAGAACTTGGAAGCAAAAGGTAGGCCGTCCGGTCTTCCTGAGATTTATTATCATCAAAATATATAGTCCTTGACAATACCCTGCTCGATGTGGCATTAATATTACAAGCTGTTCACATTTTCCGAACCAATCCTATTGGTAACCCAATAATCTAGTGCTATTGGGTAGTCCAACCGTCCGGTAGCCCGAAAACCGAAAGGTCTCCGTACAGCAGTGGGCAAAATATTAAATTTAGACTAGTGTCATGTGAGCGAGTCCATTTCGGCTACAATACAGCATGATACTACCTCATTATATATATAATTCACCCTAACTCCCGATCCCCTTAGGGCTTGATTTTCTATAAATCTTTTCTTAGTGCTCACTTACATTAGGAAATAAAAAACGCAGGATACCAAATTTCTGATTTCTAGGTACTGTAGTTTCAGTAGTGCGTTGTCTGTCTGGTCACTAAGTAATGGAAGAGATTTATTTTAAATAGATTGATAATAAAAGAGAGTGATAACTGATAATACTCCCTAACATAATATTGTGGTAATTCATCATCATCACCAGTATCAGCCCTTATCGGTCCACTGCTGGACATAGACCTCACTCAATGGACGCGAAGATGACCGATCTCCTGCTACTCGCATTCATCTCGGAACAGCTCTGAGATCATCTTCCCACCCGGTGAACGGTCGAGAAACACTTCGTTTTGCTAAACGCGGCCTCCACTCCAGAACCTTCGATCTGTTCTTCTAAGTGTGTGACCAGCCCGTCGCCAGCTCAGCGGACCTGTCCTCTATTAAGAGGTAATGTATTGGTCCCGTAGGCCATCACGGGGAGATGGCATTGGTTGAAGACTTTCGTCTTCGAGCCCTGCGGTAGAAGCGACGGGAGATTGTGACGTAGCTTCCGGAATGCTGCCCAACCCAACTGAATCCTACTATCGGCTTCCGTCTCGAAGTTATACCTATATAATTGCTATAATTGCCCGAGGTAGACGTATACGTCCACGACTAAGAGAATAGCCACATCGACGTTGACCGGCCTGGGAAGAACGTGTTCGTTGAACATGACCTTTGTCTTTGTCCAAGTCCATCCTAAGGCCAATACGTCGGCAGGATTAATTTAGGCTGCGCAAAATTTCCTGCAAGCTCTCCAACGATTGTGGTAATTAGTCATGACTAATTTTGCCTTAGCACTAGATTATATTGGTGATTTTTCCTTGAATGTGAAAGGAAGAGTAACGTCCATCATCTGATCCCACTGCTTGTTCGCCCTTTTTGTAATAATTTTTTTTTAAATATTTCATTTGCTTCTGTTTAATATTGAAAAGCATTCACACAGTTTGTGCCTATATATCATATTCGTGTTAATACAAATTGGTGGTGGTTTTTTCATACGAGCATTATCTCCAGTTTTATCAATTTTCATCTTATATTTTTATGGAAGGCAATAATTCTTGTTTCATGCAAATATTTATTAATTATCATTTCCGGTGATATAAATCACATTGGTGCTAAAAATTTATTTGCAAAATCATAAAACTACTTTTACGGATTTTATCCCGGGTATACTTCAGTATTGACTTGTCTGAAGCTATAGACGCAGATAAGCAACGACGGTCAGATGGCCATTTCATTCCACACAGTAATTTTATTCTAATGAGTACCGTTCTCGTAATCTTAAGCTATCAATATTATTGGAAACTGCCTATACTACATTTTATTAGTTGCGCCCCACGGTTTCACTGGCTTAACATCCATCCTCATAATTTCCCTCCGGAATGACTCCTCATTGCATAGAATAAAATGAAGCCTAGGATCTACTTCAAGTATCGATATCTGTTCACTATTATATCTAAAGCAATTCCAGTCGTTATTTTGTGCATGAGTAAACATCAGAAAATTTATATTTATATTACGAGGGTGGATTGAAAATTATTCAGCCTAACCAAGAATATAAACACACACTAAATCAGCTACATTTTTATTTTTCTACATACTTACAGTCAATTTCGATGCACTTTGGCCCTCTCCCATTTAAAACATTTAGACCGTTGAAAAAGAATTGTTCGTCCTTAGAGTAAAAATATTTGTCAACTGCTGTTTCGACCTCGTCGTCGTTTGTCGAAGATCTTTTACCTTCCAGGTGATTTTTTAGGTTAGGGAACAGAAAGAAGTCTGACGGTACCAGATCAGGCGAATAAGGCGGATACGCTAATACTTCAAAGCCTTGTGGCTTCAAAGCCTTGTGGATTTCAGCCATCGATTGCACAGACGTGTGAACACATAATTACACGCTTGGAGTCCGAAAAGTCCGAAGCCATTACCTTATTTGCGGACAAATTCGCCTTAGCCTTTTCAGAGGGTGGTGAGCCTAGTCGTCTCCACCGTTTCGATTGTTGTTTTGTTTTTGGTGTACAGTAACTAATCCATGTTTCGCATAGGCTTCAAATAACTCCAAACAGTCACGCAAAATAGTCAACCGCGTAATTTTTTGTGCAACTGAAAGCAGTCGTGGTACCCACCTTGCAGACACCTTATGTAAACCCAATTTGTTGACTATAATGTTTTGAGATCGTTTTTCTTTTTTTTTTCGGAGGGACCTACTACTGATTGGCGGCACTTGTCCAGCCCTAACAGTTCGACTGATTAGGGAAGACTTTTTGTCTTCTGTTTATAGGTAGGCGATAGGGGGACAGACCCCCTTCCTTTCCCTCAGATGGGAAGAAGCAAACCGGAATTTTAGTGGACATTACCCTATCGTGGTTATTTTTGGGACCGAAAAGGGGGAGCGGCCGCCCTCCCCACGCTAGTGGTACGGCGCGCGCACGATGCCGTTTAATGTTACGGGACGTGTTTAGGAAAAGTTGAGCTCGCCTTTCGGTTTGGCTTGTCAGAGGAGGCCGGCCTCCTCCCCCACCCTCTGACGGGTGGGGTCGATTTGCACTTCAAATCGGCTAGAAGCCGTGATAATGATTTAATTTTTATTTTTAGAGCTCTCTAAGATCGCGTTTTATTACTTCTACTTTTATCTAAGCTCACGTCTTAGAACCCGGGCTCGTTTCCGTAAGCGGTGTGTGAGTTTGTCATTCTGTCAGTCATATGTCTTATAGCTGTGTAACTATATGTAAGGTTTCAACGCTCGACCGGTACGAGCGGTGTATATCGAATTGGTTATAGCAGGAAGAGAATGCATTTATGCACTGTCCAACCGACCCAAGGGGGCCTGAAGAGTTTGTCGGGTCAGGTCGTGTAGCTATAACTACTACCTACTACCGACTAAAACTTGCTATCCGTGGGTGTGCCCTATTGGCATTTTGCTGCGGATGCGTGTCTGGGTGTGTTTTTGCTTGTGTGCAAGGGCGGACTGAGCAACTGCGTGCAGTACGTGCTTCGGCCGACGGTAACGGGAATCGGTTATTAACGTCGGGTCGTATTCCGACGTTTAACGATTACTTTGTTTTTGTGATTAAGAGCAAGGTCAAAGAACTTTAGAGACAGCTCTTTGAAGTGTCCTTTTATCGATGTTAATTGAAAGTCGCAATGTAGGTCGATGTTACGAATGTGCCACGGGCATCCAGTGGCCATGCGCAAGAATCTATTCTGCATTTTCTGTAAACGTTCTATTTGGGTCGGGGCTATGTGTACAATGTGAGCTTATGTCTATTAGCCATTTTGCTCTTCTTGTTAATGAGGGGATATAATTTGAAGAGGACATGCCGTGCCTTTTTCAGAACGTTGTCAATGTGATTCTTAAAGCTCATCGACCTATCGAGCGTGACGCCTAAGTACTTTACCGTCTCTGCTCTGGGTATCACGTTACCGTAGAGCATGATGGCGGGCATGCTTCCTCGTTTGTGGTAGGGCGGGGTACGGGAGAAGAGTATGGACTTACTCTTTTCTGCGTTTACCTCTATTCTCCACTTTAAGAACCATTCACCGAGTTCGGTGACGGCCTTTTGGAGTAGCTTGGCTTCGAATTTGGGGAGGTGCCACGTGTACAGTGCGGTGTCATCCGCGAACATCGCCAGCTGTACGCCGGGGTGTCGCGGTATGTCACTTGTGTACAGATTGATGAGAGTGGGAGAGAGGACCGATCCTTGAGGAACTCCAGCGCTGAGGGGACGAGGGGAGGACAGGGTGCCCTCCACTCTGTAGCGGAACTGCCTGTTTGCTGTTTACGATCAGCACCAGCCTGTCGGGCAATCCTAGTTGGTACAGTTAGAAGATGAGCCCTTGATGCCAGATCTTGTTAAACGCCTTTGCTACATCAAAGAAGACAGCGCCCGTGCCGCGTGGCCGGCCCTGTCTTTTGAGTCCCGAGATTACGCACTCCGTGAGGCGGCGTACTTGTTGGGGACAGCTGTGTCTGTCGCGAAACGCGTACGGCTCTTACTACTGGTTTTCAGGCGTGCGAGGATTATCATTTCATAGATTTTTCCTAACGAGCTTATGAGACTAATGGGTCTGTAGCTAGTGGGCTCCGTCCGGGGTTTTCCCGGTTTGTGTATGCCAATCACTATGGCTTCTTTCCATGAGTCTGGGAAAGTGCACTGCGCCAGAAGGGCGTTAAACATGCACACTAAGAGGTTTATAGTAACGGGTGGCAGCTGTTTCAGTGCCTTGTTGGTTATTCTGTCGGGCCCGGAGGCCCTCTTCGGTGAAGGTTCTTTATTAGATCCTTCACTTCTTCAGTGTCCGTTCGACGTATGATCTCATCATCATCGTCCGGCGGCACAGCCAGGCGGGCCGTTACTATGTTATGTACCTCCTCTATGTGTGAGAACTAGGAGTGCACTGAATCTCTAGTGTGTCGGCCAGGCAAACGGCCTTTTCGCCATCCTCTAGTGCAGGTAATCGGTTTGCGCGGTTTAGTGGTGGCATTTGATCCACCGGTTCGGACTTCATAGCTCTGGCGAGAGGCCAGTAGGCCGTATGCGACGGGGATTGTTCGCTAACGAAGTGATCCCATCTCCTGTTAATGAAGTTAGGTACAGCCTTTTTTACTTCTCTTTCGAGTTTTCGGAGGGCTTTCCTGCACACTTCGCCTCCGTAGCGATCGTGCAGGCGTTTAGCCGAATTTTTTCGACGGGTAAGGTTCCTGACATCGTCAGAGAGAGCTAAACGTTCCTCTGGGACGGTGGAGATCTCTCTTGACGATTCTCCTATTTTTCTAACCTGTAGTGCGGTTAATGAGGATGAAGCCGCGAGAGCGGCTTGGGGAGAGTCTATACTGTCTGGGATGTTATCGAGTTCACACGATTTGACATTATCTAAGTTGTCTTTTAGTAATTTATAGTCGATGATCTTTTTCTTAATTTTACTATTTCTATTATTTCGATTATCTCCTATTTCTATTAAAACGGGTCTGTGGTCCGAGTTAAGCTCGTGTAACGTTTCAGCCATCTTTATGACGAGTGAAATGTTTTTAACCAGTGCTATATCGATTATACTAGGTGCACGTATATACCCATTATTGTTCGGGGAATAATGGGTTGGGATATACGGAGCGTTGATGATAATGTTATGATCACCGACATATCTCTTGAGGACAGTCCCGTGACTGTTGTTGTGTCTATTGCCCCAGGTCACATGGTGGGCGTTGAGGTCCCCAGCTAATATTATTGGGTCGTCGTTTAAATTTTCGAAAATAGCGTCCAGGTCGCTAACTATAAGCAGCTTTAAACCTGACTGGTATGCAGAAACTATGGTGATGGACTGATGGCCCGTCATGCATAGCTTACATAGGGATACTTCTAGATTTTCTAGAGGGGGCGGGTCGATTTGAGATCGTTCATAAGAGATGCCTATAATATCGGCTATCTCTCTCATTTTTAATGTGTGGTCTCCCATAATTCAACCAACCACGCTCTCTACCACGCTTGAATTCAACTATCCATTTTTTGATACATGAATAGACAGAGCAAAATCACCTTAAGCACTGCCAATACCATCACATCATTTATAGCGGTATCATGTGGACGTGAAATACCCCGTTCTTGCCGGCCCAATTTGGCGCAATGCAGCTTGATGCTACTTCTTACTACATCACTAGCTTAGTTAATTTTACTTAACTATTCATGGATTGTATATTTCATTTTACCTCCCGTTGTCGGTTTAACGGTAATTTTTACTTTTATATCTTAATTTTGTACAATATTGAAAAGTGTGCAAAAATTTGTACAACGAACACCTTTAAATAATTTTCCAAACACATCTTGAAGAAGATCTTAGTACCATACGCTTCAGGGAGCTGTATAATGTCAGTCCTGGGGCTAAGTTGATAGAACCAGCTTGAGACATTCAAAGAGAAGATTAATCAAAGTTAATTTCCTTTTCGTTCTAACGAATCAGTCACTAATCACTTTAAGTGTATAGCAAAGTACATAAAGATCTGACCTTGTGGCCCAAGAGGTAAATAATAGATTGTATGTACTCCTACTCAGAGTAAGGCAACAGACAAAAAAACGGCATTTAGCGTTATACGTACACGACGCAAAGGTTGAGACACAATGTCACATTACATAGCTTATTTAAGAATCAGTGATTCTAATAGGTACATTTTAATAATTATCCATTAATTTTTACTAGAGACATGTACACGAGCTTCGAGTTCCGAAATAGAAAAAAAAACACATTTTAGCCACATTTACCAATAATAAAATGACTGAGGTAGTGCTATGTTACATCCAAATAGGACCCGCTGAGGAAACAGTCTCTGATTCTTCATGACATTTATAAGATTACCTTAGTATTGTATTCACATAATTAATCTACGAGTTAAACAAAGGCAAAAATATATAATACAAATCGTCTTGAAGTACACTAATTGTTAATTGAATCTCCCTGCCATATCCTCTGAAAACTGAATGTCTCGAATTCTTCTACGTGACATATATAAACACTCCTATATATATATATATATATATATATATATATATAACCAAAAATGTTTATGTACTTCTTACGCTCCTTGGTAGTAAAATTTAATTGCTAATGTTTTTATCTTTATTGTTCCAAAGCAGTAATATGGAATTATGTCATTACTGAGACGTAAAATGAGTTCAATGCTTGAGATGATTATTCTAGATGTGATTCATGTAAAACTTATTTAATATCTTTATTTCATTATTATACGACACGGCTTCTAGGTAATGGCTACTAAAAATATCTAGCGAGTGATTTAAACAAAGTTCATTGTTATCCGTTATGAATAATATAAATTAACCAAAATTTTAGATTAAATTGTTAACTTGGATTGGTAGGCTTTTCAAAATATGTTTCTTTAAAAACAATGTTATTTTCCATCTGAATTCAATTATTTGTTGTTAGATAGTTGTATGATTTTACAATAAAGCTACTTGTATGAATTTTAACCCGGTTTATTTAATTATTTAACTAGCCCGACGTTTCAGAAGCTTTACAGCAACCATGGTCACGGGTGGACTAAGATGACAGGCGTGCTGATGCCACAAATTATTAAAAGTGGATTATAATAATTTATTTGTACCAATTAACACAAACAGTACTTATTATATCTTGCTGTCTTGAGGTGTTGTTATGTTTACACTGGCTCCCAAGCGGTAAAAGCAATTTTATTGTAATGAGTAACATTCGCGTAAATTTAAGACATCAACTTATGTTTTTTGACGTCATGGATAAACTTAAAATTCTAGCAACTTTAAGGTTCCGTACCCTATGGTTAAAAACGGAACCCTACTTCCAAGACCCCGCTCTCCGTCTGCCACAAAGCTGCATTAGAGTTGAAATTTTCAAATTGGTATAATATACTTCTGTTGCCGTTAAAATAACAAATACTAACTAATAACAAAACTAAAAGACAGAAGTGTCTTTTAGTATTTGTTATTTTAACAAGTAAAGTTAAAATCATAGT
>JAFELO010003136.1:750611-785848 GCA_017140195.1 Eumaeus atala
TCTCTTAAAAGTCAGTGTCATTGATTTAAATAAATCTTTCAGCTTAATATTAAAATGTTTGATAGTACAGGGGGCCATTCGAACAATCGGGGTTTGTTAACGACCTGCTGATACGATGCCCTCCTTTACTCCCCCCGTTTGATGTGCCACCAGCTACTCGCAGCTGTAATGCGCTATACGACGGCATCCTGAGAACGAGAAGTACCTCTCCGGTCGTACCGGCCCATTTTCGGCCCATGTCTTAATAATAATTTATGCAGACCGAACCAAAGAAAGTTTATAGATGCTATATTATTAATATATAAATATTCATACCTGTTTTAAAATCCGAACATACATTTTGATTAAGGATAAAATTAATATTTACGTTTTACTGAAAATTTCTGCTCAGAGACACAACCACTATCTTGAATCACAATAGAGACTGAGGTTAATTCCTAAAGGAAACATTTATTTGCATAATAAAAACTTAGTTATGTTTTAATTTATTGTAAAAACGGCATGGCCTTTTGGGAGATGCGCGATATGAATTTATAATTTTACACAGTTATTAAAACAATGAACAGTAAATCATAAAACTGTTTTTGTGTTACAGTATATTACAACTTTATATCTAAACTATAGATATAAAGTTGCAATATACTGTTACCTCTTCAAATTTATTGCTAACTTACGTTTTTCAACAACTACAAATTTGCTGAACATACGCGAGTGTTATACAAAACCACATACTTGTAATATACAAATATCACCCCGCGATTTCACTCGCTTGATTCCTGTCCTATTAGTCGTAGCGTCATGGTGTATAGCCTATAGCCTTCCTCGATAAATGGACTAATCAACACAAAAAGATTTTTCTATTCGGGCCAGTTGCTCCTGAGATTAGTGCGTTCAAACAAACAAACAAAATCTTCAGCTTTATAGTATTAGCACAAAACCTTTTAAATAATGAAAAGAATTATAAATGGCGGGCATGTGCTCACAAGGGGACGGTAGCGTCAACAAAATCGTGTATTATGTTTTTTTATTTATTAACATAATAATAGTAACCGGTTTATTGGAATTGTTATTTATTACTCGTGCTTATATGTATGTTAAGTATAGTAAGACACATATGTATGTATATATATATTAGCCTGACATTCAATGAACGGTATCACTTAATGAAAACCACAATTTAAGAACTATACGATTTGAGAAAAGGATAACAATAAACCTAAAATAATAACAAAAAATGTTTCAAAAAGGATTTCCGCATCGATTATTTATTTGCTTCGAGTACCGGCTACGGGTTACTAAATATGACGTAGACAGCAATAGTTTTTGTGTGAGATAGCTGAAAAGTACGCCATTTAATTAATATTCTTGCTTTCCTTAATGAACCGGCTTTCCATAGATTATGTCACTTTAGCATTATTATCTTTGCTTTAGTCGTTAGTCGGATAACTTCAAATTATGCTTAAAAATGGTTTACAGTTACACAGATGCTGTACACATTCGAATCCACCATGCAACCCCCCTTCCCCCTCCCCACGTACCTTTCACGAGCTGTATTTGTATTGTGTAGTCGATTCTGTATCGACCTATCCTTTTACATTCCTTACTTTCATCGTAAAGTCTTATCAAAGCTTGTCAGATAAAACCAATAATATCTAACTGTGATATTACACGTTTGGTACCTAATGTACCACAAGATTTGCCCTGTGCCGTGTCGCGACACGAGACGCTAATAATCACTTCTCATGCAAAATTTTCACCGGTCACTATCACCGTGAAAATAATTACAAATTCAGTGATTATAAATTTGACTGTGGAATATTTGTTAACACTACACAGCTGCTATGCCAACACTATCTCAAAAATACCTTTATCATCAGAACGTAAGTTTTTTAGTTATGCGAGGAAATGCGCTTACACACTGCCACCAGTACTAGGTGGGATCCAATGAGTGTTTTGGATTCGTGGAACTAGCAGACACTCACCGAAACCCCGTGGGTACAACATTGACCCTCGGCAGGTGGCCAGTCCTCATAAAATCAAAAACTCGACACCAAAATACTTTATTCTAAGTAGGATTTTACGAATCACTTTTTGAACGTACTACCTATTCAACCCTAACCGGGGAAATAAACTCACCTGTACTGATGACATAAGGGTCCGGTCTCTTACGTACTTCCCCAAAAAGGTGATTAATTCCATAAATCATAAAATAGGTATATTTCAACTAACACCAGCGCAGTTAATTATTTGCTATTCGTTTCAAAGTTTGGCTTGAGTTTGGAGCAGAATATAGATATAGATGCTTGGAGTTAGTTGCAAAGGGTCGGTCGCGAATCGACAAATACTTCTGAACAAGGCCTCTTATCTCTATTCTGCCGAACCCTATTCGAAATAAACCAATTATTCCGAGTATTTCCTTACAAAATTTTCTTCCAATATACTTACAAGAAAATTCCATACGAATATACTCAAAACAATATATTTTTTTCTTTTTGCATAAGGGGGCAAACGAGCAGTTGGTGTTATTCGATGACTGCCGACGCAAAAGGACATACGTATGATTGTTAGACAGATGCATTGCACTCCTATCATCGCCGCTCCCCCCCCCCCCCCCCCCNCCCCCCCCCACCACCCACATAAGCCCATAAGCTACCGTCTACTCACAAACCGCGCGAAACGCGATAGCGACGCTGTCTCTTTACGCTGGTACCCAGTTAGCTAGAGGTACTTCACCACAATTCCGTTGCATCGGATGTAGTGTCATGCACTACCTCTTGCTACTAAATACTCACGTCTTAGGATTTTATTAAACAAATTAAAATAATAACTTCAAATTGCGATTAATGAGCTTTACATGTCCTCCGTCGAGCGCAGCAGCATAATTATTATTCACATTAGTTGCCCTCCTTTCCTCTTCCCCTCCCATATGCCACCGCTAACTTAAAGACGGTCTGAGTGTGAGTCCTTGGTCGTGGCGGCCCACTTTGGCTTTAATTCAGTTTGGGACTACCTACTCGTATTATAAAATAAATCAAAACTAAACAGACACCTTCCTCGGTGAAAGCCCTACGTGCCGGAGTGCTACAGGGCAGCTGCTTGTCCCCTTGCCAGTACGCGGCTTATACCAACGAAATCCCCACACGCAATGAACCCTCGGGAGAGGGTGGGGCGGATGTCATGCTCGCGCTGTTCGCCGGTGACAGTGCCTATATAACCTCCTCTCGAAAGCCGGAGCTCGAAACTGGGCGCATGCAACGCATGCTGAACCGGTTGCCGGAGTGTCTCGACAGGTGGCACATGTCCGTCAACGTGGATAGGACGACGGTGCTATATGCTAGCAGGACGCGCTCCATGCCAGGGCGGTTAAAGTTTAGAGGTCAGGTTCTGTCTTGGGAATCTCCGGTCATGTATCTCGCTAGGCTCGCAGGTTGAGCTAATGATCTATCAGGCGAGAGCAGCCCGCGCTTCACTGGAACCGGGGGATTCACAAGATATATATCCGATCACGCCTCACTTACGCCGCCTCCGTATGGTACGCGCTAACCTCCCAGGCCCGGCAAGACATTACCCTACGGATCATCACGGGAGCCGGTCGTTAAGTGCAAAAGAAGTGGTCGCGCGTGACTTGCGGATGGAGTCGCTGGAAGAGTTTGTGGTTCGATTGTCGAGCGCTATGTTTAATAAGGCAGACGAAAGGACCGCATGTTCACCTGCGCGACCTGGCTACGCTGCATGTGCGACCACCTGTCGGGAGGCCGTACCTGCGTGAACCCACCCCCCGTGATCCACTGAGCGGACTAGGGTCAGCGTGTCCGGTAATCCGGACGAGGTTCACACATGCACATGCGTAACACAACCATCCCTCTACTCACCTACAATCACAATACACCACACAACTCATAGGCCCTAAAGAGGCCTTCACCCCCCCCCCCCTGAGCGCATAAGCCGTCAAGGCAAAAGCGCAGTAATGCAGTCCCCGTTAACGAGGGGACAGTTGTTCCCTCGCGACCCGACCCGGGCTATGATGTTCACCTCGGTGCCCACATTCCTCGCAGGATAGCTTGCGAAGAAGACCAGGTAGTAGTAAATAGACACCTATAACAATTGTATAAAGTTTGTTGTTTGTTTTGAATTGTAAAAATATTTTTATGTAGAATAGTCCAATTATCGCTGGAGGCCATAGGCTATTGGATATCATGATGCGACAAATAATAGGACAGTAGCGAAGCGAAGTGAAACCGCGGGATGATTCTAGTTAATTATATGCATACAATAGACGTGATAGATATAAGCCGAGTTGCAACGCTTTCGCCCCACTCATAAGTAAAATACATAGTCTCTGAACTTAATCATGAATATACATTACTTTTAAAAACTAGTAAATTTCATCTATACTTAAAATTTTGAGTAAATTTTTTATGAGGCTTCAAATAGAAAATTAAATGCTAGCAAAACATTTAAAACAGCACCGCTTTTACACTAGAAACTCTAGCAACGCAATAAAAATGGAATAAAATAACAGATGGGAGCCGGGGACTAGCTCTAAGTGCGCATGAAAAATTTTGCCCAATACGTGTATTTACTGTGCTCAGTTCAAGAAAGTTTTATTAGCCTAATAGATTATATTGTAGCCCGAATATCTTAATTAAATTATTTATAGTTGTATAAACTATTGGTAGGTAACAGACACATGACGTTATCATAATCATCATTTGATTTATCGGTCCACTGCTGGACATAGGCCTCTTTCAAGAACGCCAAGACGACTGATTCCTGCTACTCGCATCCATCTCCGACACTTGACATATTGCTTTCATATGCAATCAAAAGTGTTTTTGTGACAATTCTGTCATTAAATTTTATTGCTTTTTTACTAATTTGAATTATTGTCTAATATAATCTATTTATAAAGAGGAAACATTGAGTTGTTTGTTTGTATCGAATAGGTTCCTAAACTACTGAACCGATTTTAAAGTTTTTTAGGAATGGCTTTCAATAAATGAATATACTAAGTATGTACAACGAGAAAATATCCAGTGCATGGAAAATCGATTAAATTATATTCAGTTTTTTAGAACACTAAATAAGGAGCATAATTCTGCCTCCAGGTCCTACAAAAAAGTTGTTTCCAAATCAAAGTCAGAACGCGTAAGTCAAATTGGCGAGAGACTAGTTCGCCTTCCTTCAGAAACTCGTGCATTCCGGTCCCTCGCTAAGGCTGTTTTATGAAATTTTACCAAGCCATCCGGCAGGGACTCTTTGCAACAGAATTATGCTGCAAAAGAGAATGCCGAACTTCTGGTCTCTCTTTTTGTGTGGAACTCCTTTTTGGACAATCGAGGAACTCCGCCGTTTAATATACAGTGGTACAGTTACTCTATTATGTTCTGGTAGAGCACCGTACGTAAAACACTTCTGTCCCTGGTCATTCTTATGTAGCGTAGGCTCAATGGCATTGCTCAGATTGTGCTGCGAAAATGTTCCCGTGTTGACGTGCCTTTTTTGATTCTTCTGCTCTGTTGGCGTAGTGCCCAGCTCTTGGAGTTCAGCTAACTAGTGTACCCGATCTCTAGAAAGGTGACCGTTCCGATCCACCCTAGTACCGACCTACCGCGATAAACCATTCGATAATCCATTATCATCAATCAAAATTATGGAATCCATTATCTACGCCAGCTCCTGCGATACTTAAAAGATCATCAAAATAATTAGCGACTACCAGTACGGTTTCCGCCGTGGACCGTCTTATGTACTTAACGCAACGATAGGCCATGAAACCAGGGGGTAGTCATTGGCGGTTAATCTGGATGTAGCGAAGGCCTTTGATCGGATTTGGCTCAACGATGTCCCTTCATAGGTTTCTTCATACGGGCTGCCCGGATGATTATACGATTGGATCACTAGCTTCTTGACAGATCGTAGCATCTTTGTCGTGGTTGACGGTGCATGCTCCGCCCTCAAAATTTGTCAACGCTGGTGTTCCCCAGTGCTGTCTTCTGTCTCCTGCATGTCTATGAGGTGCCGTGTAATAGTGGTCTTCCTTGTTACGAAGTTGATAGCTATGGGCACGCTTTATACACTGGCCGCACCAACATTTCCCGGGAACACGTCAATGAATACCAGAATAAGCTTGTGTCTGAAGTCGAGGATTTGTTATTCAAAGTCTCGGAATGGGGCCGACCAAGTTTATTCCAATTTAACCCTCATAAGACACAAGTTTGTGCGTTTACCGCAAAAAAAAGTCACCTTTCGTCGTATCTCCTCGTTACAAAAACACCTACCTATCGTTTTTAATTGGTGTCTTATTATCGAGAAACGAAAGCTAAGTTAGCCTCAAAGAAGGGCGTAGCAGGACTTCAATCCGGCCCATTGGCTGCAACTTTATAAGGCGCAGGTCCGACCACATATAGAGTACTGCTGCCTAAAGGCAAGGGCCGAGCATTATCAGCTCGTCTCATTTGACCGTTCACAACATAGGGCGACTCGAATCGTTGACGACCAAGACCATCTCCGGACAGCTCGAAATTTTGGTCCTAAGAAGAGATGTGTAACGAATTGTTCGGCTTAACAGAACTCCAAGTTCCACGCCCATCACATAGATGTCAGTAAATCCACACCATTGCGGTTTAAACGCCACATTTTACCTTTTACAACGGTACTGTGGAACCAGTTACCTCCCTCGGTATTCCCGATCCTATATTTACTCTATAATTAATTAATAATACTCACAATTCCAGAAATAATGTACATTATATTGTGAACAATTAAATGGCCAATAATATACACGGAATAAACAAATTCAAAATGCAGTACTGACGATATATCGTCCAACTTTACACTATACGTTCTCCTCAATATACAGGATCACAGATAACGTTCAATTCCTTTTAGTCGATAAATACTAGACACAGTCACCGTAAGAGCTTTCCTATCGTGAATTTACAGAATTTATTTAGGACGCTTATCTATGAAATAATAGTAAATAACACAAGTCGTGTTACATTTGAGTAATATTATTAATCAAGATTTTTTTGATGATTTAGTGAGCAATGATGCAGCATACCACTACCTCTGTGCAACATTGCAGTGGAAAGGTGCTGATACGTGTGTGGAGGTATCTCTCACATGATATCGCCTGAAAGTGGCCTTCGCGTTACGTGCGACACGTGGGTTTTACACAATTGGCAGGAGGACAAGAAAGCGCCTTAACATGTGTATGGTTGTCCGTGCTCGTTGGTAGTTGCTACAAAATACCGACTACTGGCTGGTACCCTTACACAATAAAACTCAATAGAGTGACGTACCTGTGTTAGCAGTGGGTTGATTTTATGGCGGTTGTTACTTATACCTGTCTGCATGTAGATTTCTATGTACCCCTACAAGCTTAACGGATGACGTATGAAATTTCTTGAAATGGCCTTTTACGGACAAATAAATATGGCTCCACTCTCGGCTTGTAAACTTCGTATGATGTTGAATACATTTCAAGACCTGACCAATTTGTTTCAAATTTTTAGATAAAGTAATATATCATCTTAAACTATTTGTAATACAGTTATTATGCTTTTCGATGTTCATAAATTGTTACGTATCGTGAGTAGTTTTTCATGTAAGCGGTAGTGCCATGCGGCATTGCATTCGAAATGGGCCGGCACGACCGAGGAAGTACCTCTCACTTACATGATTTTTTTTAAAGAATAGGGGTGAAAACGAGCAATCGGAGCCTTTTTACGACTGCCGACGCACATGAACATCCATATAATTACTATGCCGATGTGTTTCTGTCGTCCCTACCAAATAGGCCATCAGCTACTCACAAACCGCACGATACGCGACCAAATAGGCGTCTCTTTATGGCGGTACCTCCCTGGTCGTGTCGGCCCAATTCCGTTGCATAGGAGGTTGTAGTGTCACGCACCATGCATGGCACTCCATACTCCTATGCAGCATGGCACTTGCTCAATTGCATACCCCCATAAAGTGCCAGTGACCCCAGGGTGGTAGTAGCTTTAGACCACCCCTCAGGTTCCCAGTAAAGGGTACATACACATATTTACTATACTTTATCGTTTATGCCTTATGCGTTAGCTTAAGCGTTAAAAATATTTGAAGTAGACTCCATTGGCCGCAGTACAGGCCTTTAAACGTTCTGGCCAGTTATCAACAGCTGATTAAGGTCGGGACTAGATGAAAGGTAGTATTTCTTTTCTTTTTCTCTTTACTACCTTACTTCACTTTAATATCGCACAATATTGTAGTATTTATTGCTACCAAAATAAGAACGCAATAAACAATAGTATAAAAATGACAGACTCCTAATGCAAATGTAATATTTTTTTATTTTTCATTGTAACAATATTTATGGCCCGGCTAAGTATAATATTAGAAGGATTACTGTACTCATACGTAGACCCTTAATAATAATAATGTTGACCTAGCCGAATTTCGGCCACGGCGGCCATCTGTAGAGACTAGCTAACTGCACAGGATATATTATAGTGTTCAAGTGTGTGCGCAGTCACAAGCGCACTACGTGTTCCATATCCTGGGAGAGATCAGGCGCAGGTCCGACGGCTTAACGTGCTCTCCGAGGTACGGGTATGTAACACCGCCAAATTCCTGAATCGGGAATGTTATTTAAAATCCCAACAACACTTTGGTCTGACCCGGGGCTCGAACTCAGGACCTCATGACTGTGGTTGAACATGCCTACCACTAGACCACGAGGCAGACGGAGATACTTAAAGGAATCTGACAGAAGCTACTAAAAAATACAGACGTGATCATTAATTATCTTCACGGTAAAACACTATTCACAACATTCAATGAGTGTAATTCAAGTTTCCGATAAACTCATAAGATTGGTATCATGTGAGCACTGCATAAAGGCAGAAAATATTTTTTTTACTAAAGTACCCATTGAATGCGGTATTTTCACGGACAATACGATAAAAGTTGTAATGTACCAATGTGCGAGTATAACTGAACGCGTATATTTGTCGACATTTTTCAGAGATCGAAAAAGCCGTTTTAATAAAATTGTTAAATATAATAATAATAATAATAATAATAGTAATAATAATAATGTTGACCTAATTTCGGCAATGGCGGAAAATTCTATTGAGACCAGCCAACTTCACAAGACATATTATAGTGCACAAGTGAGTGCGCAAGCACCCTCATTCTCCTATTTCGATGGGACGGCAATCCGACACGGCCGGAAAGAAGACAGGCACAGGGCCGACGGTACTAACGTGCTTTTTTTATTTTATTTTTTCGGAGGGACCTAATACTGGTTGGCGGCGCTTGACCAGCCTCAACAGTCGACTGACAACAAAGACTTTTGTGTCTTCAGATTAAGGGAGACTATAGCGGGACAGACCCCCCTCATTTCCCGCAGATGGGAAGAGATCTACCGGGTTGATTGCGGGCGTATCCTATAGTAATTATTTTTGGGATCGAAAAGGGGGAAGCGGTCCCCCTCCCCACTCTAGTGGGACGGCACACGCACGACGCCGTTTAGGTAGCGGTGTCGTGGTTAATTGAGCTCGTTTAATATATGGCTTATCTGAGGAGTCCGGCCTCCTCCCCCCGCCTCCCCCCTCCTCTGACGGAAGGGGTCTATTTGCGCTACAAATCGGCAAAAAGCCGTATTCTTAATTTATTTATTATTGGAGCTCTCTAGAGTTGCGTTATTTTATTTCTACCAATCTAAGCTTTCAACTTACGGATTCGAACCCGGGTTCGTTTCCGTAAACGGTGTGTGAGTTTGACATTCTGCCAGTCATATGTTATAACTGTGTTACTATGTGTAAGGTTTCATCGCTCGACCGTTACGAGCGGTGTATGAGATATTGGTTCTAGCAGGAAAAATGCATTTACGCAACATCCAGCCGATCCAAGGGGGCCTGAAGTGTGAGTTGGCCCTATTGGCATTTAACTGCGGGAGCGTGTCTTGGTGTTTCTCTGTTTGTGTTCTTGTATGGACTCTGCGTCGTGCAATACGTGCTTCGGCCGACGGTAACGGGAGTCGGTTAACAACATCGGATCGTATTCCGACGTTTAGACGATTAATTTATTTTTGTGATTACGGGCGGTCAAAGATCTTTTGAGACAGCTCTTTGAAGTGTCCTTTTATCGAGGTCAATTGAAAGTCACAATGTAAGTCGATGTTTCGGAAATACCACGGGCATCCAGTAGCCATGCGTAAGAATCTATTTGACATTTTCTGCAAACGTTCTATTTTGGGTAGCGATATGTGCTCGAATGCTGTACTGCAATACGACAAGATCGGTCGAATGCATGTAATATGCAAAGTGAGCTTATGTCTATACGCGATTTTGCTCTTTTTGTTTATAAGAGGATAAAGTTTAAAAAGGACATGTCGTGCCTTTTTCAGAACGTTATCTATGTGATTCTTGAAGCTCATCGTCCTATCGAGAGTCACTCCCAAGTATTTCACCGTCTCTGCTCTAGGTATATAGTTACCGTAGAGCAGGATGGGAGGCATGTTTCGTCGTCTATGCGAAGGGTTGTTTAGTGAGAAGAGTATGGACTTACTCTTGTCCGCATTAATCTCTATTTTTCATTCTAAGAACCATTCGCCGAATTCGGTGACGGCTTTTTGGAGTAGTTGAGGTATCTAATGTACAGTGCGGTGTCATCCGCGAACATCGCCAGCTGGACGCTGGGGTGTCGCGGTATGTCGCTAGTGTACAGACTGAAGAGGAGAGAGTAGCGTAGCCGTAGCGGAACTGCCTGTTCGCTAGGTAGCTGTTCACTATCAGTACCAGCCTGTCAAGCAGCCCTAACTGGTATAGTTTGAAGATGAGGCCTTGATGCCAAATCTTGTCAAACGCCTTTGCTAAATCAAGGTATTAACGAGCTCTCCGAGACACGGGGATGTAACAACGCAAACTTCCTGCCTTCGGTTATTAGAAATTGAAAAATCCCGATAACAATTTGGCCCGGGACTCGAACCCAGGACCTCACGATTATGAATGAACATTGCTTACCGGTTGACCACGACGGAGTCTACTATACAATGAACAAGATTGAGAGTATATTAAATACTAAAACTTAATGACGTCTAAAAAACTATTTCATTACTAGTACTATTGTGTACTATCGCTATCTTTCTCTAATTTAACTAATTTTTATATTACTAGGCCCCGCGGTTACACCCACGTAACTACGGTTCATAATATATAGCCTACTATGGTCCCTCAGGGGCACAAAAATAGATAGTAGCCTATTGTCAGATATGCAATATATTAATGTTGGCTAGGCATTCCTTCTTAAGATTGGATTGGGTGTAGCGAACGGCGCTACCTACAGTAATCTGGTGTGAAACGTAAGGAAATTGTTTGATTATGATGTCGAGATAATGGATCTTGAGACAGCAGCTGTGTTGACGCTTCTTTGAAAGTGGATTCATTACTCGATACCTACCACTTAAACAATAGAATTGAACACGAGCGGAATAAATTTGAGAGTTATAACTCTTTTGATTCCTTTAAATATATTTATGACATTCTAACTAGTTTAAGTTAAATTGAAAATGAAAGCCCGACTGCTTGAAATATATTGTTAAACAATGTTATACTACCTATTATTAATAATAGATAGTACCATATTGCATTCCAACGGAATTGGGCCGGCACGACGGGGGATACCTCTCGCTCAAATGCCACCGCCGTTAAGCGATTCTTGTAGTTTGTGAAGCCGGTGGAGCCCATTGGAGAGAGGAAGAAAGAAGGGCATCCGCATGACAATAAGGCGGTTGTGTCTGGGCATCAGGAGAGTACTACCGACTATGACTACTAATCTAATTCCTCGTTTGCCCCATATGCCAAAATCAGTCCAGCCGCTTAGGCTACAGAACGAGGAAAAGAAATGAACATACATACATACGTGTATATTACGCTGGAAAAACATTACGATTCTGATGCAGTCGGGTAAAGTTTATTACAGTCTGCCAGTAGATAACTTGTATGTAACACACTCAAGGATGATAATGTACGTGTGTCGGCTTAGGTAGCCATTTGACTATTATGGGTGTGAGCAACATGTATCTACTGCCACATAATCAAAAATAAACGCGTAAACCTTGTATTTATGGGGTCTTTATACTTTGTTTTTATTTTTATAACAAAAAAGCTGTCCCAACAGACGTCCTGTGATAAGAGTTTGCTGTCAGACTATACAGCAACTTGCAAAGTTTTGTGGCCGAATTGTCAAAGCCCCTTGTTCACTCTGCAACCTTGAGATTTGCCAACTCATCTGTAATTATATTTGTACATATTCCAAAGATACTTCTACATAAAAACCTTGGCCATGCCACATCAAATGCAATAGTAAAATAATTATCAAATTACATGAAGCTATTCTGAAGTTTTGCGCTCACATATCTTTGAAGGGTTTAATTTCTCTATACACACATACACACACACACACATATATATATATATTGAAATATAATTGGCGGTACTATTAGTAGGTCAAGAGTGACGCGGGGGGTACGCGGGTGAAACCGCAAAGTAATTCTAGTGCAGCAATGAAACGAAATCAATAATTCATTTACACGTGCAGACACTCACTCGCGAAGGTTGCAGAAATCCAACCACCAACTCATATAACATTTACATTTGCAACCTGCATGTCCCTACATGTTCAACGTCATGTAAACTGATTCACAGCACTCACTGGTTGTTCCGGACTCTTATTACCTTGGTATTTTACAGAGTTCTTTGTATTGTCAAAGGAGTATACATGAAAATATTTTCCAAGGCAACCATTGTCGTTTCAGAATTACGTCCATGGAAATATGAATATTTCACAAAATAAAATATGCATAAAAATGTTATAGATCTATTATATATGTATGGAAATACATCATACAACAGTACAAACATATTGAATATGTTTCGTAATTTTTAATTAAATGTGATTTAGTCAACAGGTAATGGAATTATAATTTCACAAACAATATTTAATGAAACAATTGATAATGTTTGAATTATTATTTTATCCCTCTGCGTCAAAGAGGTTGTCAACGTGAATTGTACAAGAAAAAATTTTTTTTGGATTTTGCACAGTGCCTTTCAAAGCATCCTGCATGTGTAGATTTCTATATTTCTTGCTACAGCCACATCTGCTGGACATATTTAAAAGTAGAAGGTGTCGTTGTATTCATATTCAAAATGCGTGACAATATATCTTAACTAAGTAGGTTTTTGTTTATCAATTTTTATTAAATTTTGTCTGTATTAAAAAAATACAAGGCACTACAAAGTCTGTAATGTAATAAAATGTGAAGCTTTTTTTTCCATTACGCTGCCGGTTTCGTGTGGAATCCGTCCGGTCCATGATTTGAAAAGAACAAAACCTGTCGAGTTCTTTAAGACTTCTGATGAAGCAACGCCCTCTTTTGATTAGATGATCCGGGTCGAAGCATCGGTGCATCGGGCGCACAAAATTAGTGACTCGGCGACGAGATTTACCTTACAAGGGAGCGACTCTTTCAGAACGGAAATGCTGTTCCACACCTGCGAAGGAACGTTTGTTAGCAGACGGAACGGTGAGTCAGGCCTGACTACCTTTGCAGTTTTCTAATAGCACTGTACTGAACTGCACTTTGTATTCAAGATTTTAGTAAGTGCAACGCTATATATTTTAGTAAGTGCAACGCTATATATTTTTTCTTATAGAATAATATAACTACCGATGCTCATGAACATAATTACTAAGCCGATGTGTTGCCCTCCTTCAGCCTCCCCCCCGCCTTAATGGGCCACGGGCTATTTACAAGAACACACGAAACGCGACGATGAAGATGTCACCTTACGGCAGTATTATGTCAACGAGAGGAACCTCCCCGGTCGTGTCTGCCCAATTTCATTGCAATGTAGCATGGCTCTTGCTGAAAATTGTATTGCAGCCGAATTGTGCCGGCACGACCGGGGAGGTGTCTCTAACTCACATAAGACCTTGGTTTGTGAGTAGTCGACGTCCCATTCAAGGTCAGGTCAAAAGGAGGGCAACGCATCTGCAACTCTATAATGTGGATGTTTATGGGTGACTGTGTCGTCGAAAGGCTCCGATTTCTCGTCTGTCTCTCTATACTATAAAACAAATATTTTTGAATTCAGATTAACTGACTCGCTAATGGTTTTAGGTGACTTTCTTCAACTCATCATAGATTATGTCTAAAATTAAGGTGGAAACTTGGAGAAATTAAATCAGTCCCAAATCTCGTAGCAATCGTAAACAACTAGCTTAGCTAAACCCTACCAGGACCGATAAAGATTGCATTTGAAGTGATTTGAGTGTATTTTGACAACCCGTACAAGATTTTCTTCAAGCACGTTTAGTTTGCTTGTCAATCACATCAAACACGGAAGCGCACGATCAATCTGACTGACTGACGCGTGAAGTTTGACAAGCGAAGTTGATTGTGTGTGTGGTGTCTTTGTTCTGGGCGGCTTAGGAACAACTGTGTTTACGTATGTCACGTACGTACGTAGCATACCTAACACAGAGGGCGTCATTTTCTGAGTGTTCCAGGAATTTTATTTGCGCGTGTCACTGTTAAAAAATAGTTTATATTACGTACCGAGTGATATTTTTGCAAAACTAATACATGTATTTATTTTTTTATAATTTGTTTATTTCGTACAAGAGAATGGTTATATAATATTATGATTTTTCTACCAAACTGCACAGTCGTTTGTCGGTAGACAAAACTCTCTTATCCCATACAAGCGTCACCCGTGGTTTCATCCGCGTAACCCCGGGCCTATTGCTCTAACTAAATTATCGTATTAGGACAAAACAAGGGTCATGGTATATAATAATAATAATATCTAAGGACTTATCACACTACGTTATATAGCCTTGTATATAGCATATAGACTTCCTCGATAAACTGATCTGATTCAACACAAAAATATTTTTTCAGTACGGGCCAGTAGTTCCCGAGATTAGCGGCTTTTAACAAACAAATAAACTCTTCAGCTTTATATTATTAGTATAGATATATTTATATATAAATTAATACGAGTAATATAAATTTAATTTCTGTCAGTCTGTTGTTTAATTTCTATAGAGTCTATGGAACGACTTTGGATTTATTTTGATGTAAATATGAGTCAAAAATAATAAAGTGGTTTATAGATTAGGAGTATGCGACATTTTGTTTCTTAAATGCTTAGGCTTCCGCTGCATAAAGCAAATAAAAACTTATATGATAGGTGCCGTATAAAAATGATAATCTGCTACTTGCACCGACGCGGGTTAAAACACGTGGCTCAGCTAGTTTGTAATAAAATGTCCAATCACAGATGCGAGCAACATAATATTATCATCATGAAGTATTTTAAAGTGGATCTACTAGCAACGCAAAAGTTTGATTATGATGATAATGAAACTACACAACTAACAGATAACAAAGACGTAATTTTAACTGAAGTTATTCAGACTATTTCATATCCACTCGTCTCGTTTCTGGCTTCATTATCCAGTACGAATTGTTTGAGAACTAATTTCAGATGGAGTGGTCTCCTCACATTACTCTCAGCGATCCCACACATAAGGAACACTTTTGAAAAGTTGTATATATTAAAACGCGGAATAGTATAACTCCGTTCACAAGTTGTCATACCCTTAAGAGGGCAATAATAATTCAAGATATGATAAGACATGTCTTTTTAGAGTTCCGTGCCCAAAATATAAAGTATTACTAAAACTCCGCTGTCCGACAGTTTGTTTGTTTATCACCTGTATCCAAAATCTTAAAACGTTTGGCAGGAAATAGGAACTTACATTAAAATTAAAATCAGCTATTTTACATTCATATCAGCTTACAAATATATGACTAAAGAAAAAAATATAAAAGTATGTTTCTAGTTATTGTAAGTTCTTGTAGCTAGCCAAATTGTATTATTCTAGATACCCTATGGGTATAAGTATCTGAGCGTATCCTATAGAATCTCCACACTTATATGCATATAAGTGTGGATTTTTAATTGCTCCAAGAGGTTACGGACCTTGGTGTTTGACGTAAATTTCAGCTTGAACTTTTCACCAGTTCCCGAGAGAAGCAGTCCAAGACCCGGCTTGACAGACTTATAGACGCTCAAACGGACGCACTTTCATGAAGATATAAGGCTCGTACCTTCGGTTGGCACGGCACCCTAGGCGTGCAAGTCCAAATTTCACTTGACAGAAGTTTCTAAATATTTCCGCTATTAATGTAACCTGTTACAGTTGCTTTCCTTGATAGTATGAATAGAGTTCTATTATAATAGCAGTTCAATATGGCAAAAAATAATTGATTTATAAAAAATATAAATTTTGCTTTCGGCCCGGTGAACTCACAAAACGTGTAAGCGTTACAATGACAATTTGTGACAGAACAACATCTTTCAGGATAGCAGATAGATTGTTGTCAATAACTTCTGTAGCTATATAGGGATTTATTTTGATAAGTTTTTCACACCTAACAACGACCAACATTATCGAAGTTTTCGTCAACACATTTATGAAAATGTTATATACCCAATGTTCATCACTGACAGTGTAGGATTCTAATGGCTCCCACCATGGTTCAAGCCTTTACGAA
The DNA here is from genome assembly GCA_017140195.1 of Eumaeus atala. Classification (NCBI taxonomy): domain Eukaryota; kingdom Metazoa; phylum Arthropoda; class Insecta; order Lepidoptera; family Lycaenidae; genus Eumaeus; species Eumaeus atala. Next base: position 767,233 of record JAFELO010003136.1, read on the forward strand.
GGAAGAGGGGACAAAAGAGTAAAATAACGTTTTGCACACGGAGCAAGGGGCGAGGATGGGAACCTCACCTTATTGCAATGTCCCAATGTTGGTGGCGTTGTCCTGTGCTGTGGGCCAACCCCACCTGCGGAAGTGGCGGTGTTTCCTTAGTGGGCTGACTAGCAGTCGATTCGTTGTTCCGGGACACCTCGCCTGAGGCGTTTCTTATGACACTCGCGGATGTTTTATGGGTATTCGGCACTCACCACTGGACCGCACCCAGGGCCAGAGAAAGAGCGTAAATGCGTTTCCGTCAACATCGAAAAAGAACATTAGAATATTTATTTTTTATATTTTAATGTAGTCAGGATCTTACCCACTTTATACGTATCCCTTTTTAAATATCCCTTTACGACAGTTTCAACAAAATACATGGTGTATGCATACACTATACACCAATATCAACGAAATGTGCATTGCAGATTTCAAAACAATAAAAGTGTGATTCACATCATGCTGCTAACAGACGGAGTATACTCATAACGTATTAAAAACCGTAAATGTAATACAAAGATCGAAAGGCGCTTCTGAATACGAATATACAACATTGCACATATGTTAAGGCACGCCTGCAGAGCTCTACATATTCAACAACTGCTCCACCAACACAGCACAAATGCATAAGCATAGTTATATAAATGATTTTTATAATTCATGCAATTCATTATGAATTATTCGAAGTGGATATTATTTTATTATAGAAACTGGCTACGTCATGCAGTTACTACATCGTGATAAAGTTTTTTTACGCTCCTTCACTGGCCCTGGATGGTATAGTGCCATATACCCACAAAAATCACCATGAGTACCATTAGTGCCCCCTTTGATGTGGTGTCCCGGAACAACAAATCATCAGGGCAACTCGATGGCTAGTCAGCCCTCTAAGGGACCGACTCCACCTCCACAGATGGGGTTGTTCCGCACTACAGAAGAACTCCACTTACTTTGGGACAGTGCAATGCGATGAGGTTCCTTTTTGTAAGGGAGGTACAAAAAACGCTTCTGAGCGCTATTTGGTACTCTCTTCTTATAAGAGGGGTACAAAAATTAACCACCTCCTCAGTCCCCCCTAAACCTGAAGACACAAAAGTTTTCGTAGTCATTCGAACTGTTAAGATTGGAATCATACAGGTACATAATAATAATATACATATACATAATATATAGACTCCGAAAAAAATCAATTGGCTCAATTGTCTTTGCCCGAGGTGCCTCGGATCACCCCTGGATACTGAGCCTCACCGCCACGATAAGACTTGAACCATGGTGAGGAAACGAGAGATACCTGATAGTACCTGCGTAATACAACACAGTATTTTACTAGTCATCCAGATTATAAAATCACACCAATATCATTACTGAAAAAATGAATACAAAAAATATAAACCTCATACAGTACTTACAAACCTCTTCGAATCTTAACTAGCAAATATCGACTATAAAATTATTACAGCGAGGAAGACAAGACTTTGCTGAACGAATCAATAAATTACATAACAATGTTTATGTTTCATAATATTACAGAAACTTAAAGGGAACAGTCCATTTTTTTAAGAAGCTTGGGTCTGATAATTTAACTGTCATGAAATAAATATAATAAATATGACAGTTGTTATCATGAAGTCCACGAAATTATGGTAATTTCAGAGTCAAAATTATCAAACATTTCCACGTTATAATTATGTACTGCAGCACTCCCAGTGGCGTATTCATACACTTACGACGCTTTAAAAATAATACGATTGATGCGCATTGCACAAAATATTTTTTTTGTGTCTACTGTCTTTTATTGTTTACATTATAAAGAGCACCATGGTCGTAAATAATCGTATACATACTGTAAAATTTTATTAAAAACATCTTCATGAGATGGTTTAACATTTATTAGTTATTTAATTTTAATAAAATATGTGTATTTTTCTCTATTAACGGTATAAGATCACACCTGAAATGGAGCATCTCCTTTCCGACATTGAACGTAAAGTCTATTTTGAATTCATCAAACCTGGCTGACTCATGTTGATAAATATCAAGAGTTTGAAAATTTAATATTAAGTGCTTCTACACGAGAATCTAAATAGCAGATGTACCCTTTAAGTTATAACCACAAGTTTGTTTAAGTGATGCAAGTTTTATTTGTGGATATGGTTTTCAATAAAACGAAAATATCAAGAAGTCGTTAATCACAACCTGCACTATATCTTCCCAGACACACCAAAACAAACACGGTGTATGTCATTAACGTTATACTACAAGTAAAATAAGTTGTAAATATATTGACAAACTGTAAATTCTAGTTACATTTTATTTTTGGTATCAGGTCCTTCGAAACAATGGATCGTAAAGACGTACTGGGTAAAGGGTACCGTATAACCTAAAAAGGTCAAATGTAAACTGAATAAAAGAGTTGTTTCTGTACAGCCGTCGAAACGCGAGCGCCACAAATGTGTACTTGAGTTATAATAAAACAAAGAGTTTACTGTCTGCCTGTATGTGACGGATATTCTCAAAGTCTACTGAAAGGATTTTAACGCGGTTTTCACACACGGACAGAGTGATTTCCGAAGGTAGCGTATAACTAGGCCCCTTTTATTTTTCATTCCATGAAATCAATTACCGTAGTAATGCGCGAAAGTTGCACGAATTAATTATTCTTCTTAAAAAAAGGAAAACATGTAATGAAGAATGTAATTATTAGGAAAGATAAACCTTTTTTGTTAACGCAGGGAACGCAGTTACGTATGATATCTAGGGGCCTGGGTGGCACACTTGGGCCGTATGTCAGGCTCGAAAATTAGGTTTCCCTACCGAACAAGCCCCTACGGGTAGCTTTCAGCCGCTATAAATGTAGAGTCTCGGATCTATAGGCGACAGGACTCCTACAGCGGCAGGCTGGCCCCTCCTCCTTTTAGGGACTGTCCGGCTGCCTCTAATCCAGTCTCATCGACGCCGTGTCTCAATGGACCGGATAAACATCCCGGCCCAGGCACGGGCACGGGGGCACTACTATTAGGAAAGATAGACCTGGGACATACTCTACTTTCCAGGTCATCTTCATCTGCAAGGTAGCAACCGATACACTTCAAGAAAGACTATCACACTTAGCCCAATAAAAAGTTAATCTTCTTGTAAGTTCAGCACCCGCACAAACTGCGTCTATCAGTTCCGATAATGAAGTGAAAGGTGCGCATGAAACGTTGCATGGGAAAACATTACGGTCGGTGTTACTGTTTCATGCTCTTATTTTTATATATTTTACATGCAGCGGATTCAATATCGTCACTTAAGGAGTAAACTCCAGCACTGCGAGCATGTCACACGAGCAATAAAACGAAGCCTTTAGTCTGCGTTGTAGTGCTATATTTCAATTCGATGCCACTACGTTTTTGACAAATCACATTCAATGTTACTCGTAGCTTCCAACTTCTGCGCTATTTGGTGTACACTGTGAAAATAATACCGATTAAATTTTTATATTTAAACATATGCAAATACCCAAAGCTGTACGTCCGTGTGCGACAGGTTTTCTCTAAATCTACAAAACATCATGCAGTTTACACCAATAGATATAGCGATTCCCGCAGACGATTCAAATGTATAATTGGTAAAGATAGACTGGATTATCAGTCCATGTAATTTACAGGCAGAGCCGGAGCAAATGACCAGTATTGTAGAAAAGTGTATTTCCCACTATCAGGTCAAGACGTATCTGTAGCAATCTTAGAAAAACACCTTGTTTTCTTTTTCCAAATTTAAATAAAAAGTGGCTGAAGTAAATTTTACACTTTACAGGCTTTTAATAGAGTGACAATTAGCTATTCGATACTTAAAATATAACTTAACCTGGCCAATTGGGGTGGCGGGAAAAGGAGGGCAACGCATTTGCATAGTAATTATGTTAATGTTCATGGGCGTCGGTGGTCGTAAAAAGGCTCCGAATGCTCATTTGCCTCCCATTTTATATAAAGAAACTGGTAGCCGGAACCTGTTTGACTTCCATTTACCAGTTCAGTTCTTCATAGATTTACCGGGACCTAGTAAACATATTAAACCAACCGTAAAAATAACAAATAGATCAACAGATACGAATCGAAACGACAGACTGTTTCCCTCTCTACCAATAACACCTCTTGGTGTAGAGGGAAAGAGTAGCGAAAATAAATTGAGTAGCGAGAATAATAGGAACCCTCACATTCGTATCTCGTTCAAACTACGTTATATACCTTTACGATTTGTTAAATAGTAAATACAGCATGCTATTTGTAAGGAAAAAGAATAATGATAATATTCTGTGGACTTATCACAGCATCCCTATTCGTGTTCAAATTGTAGTAAGGACTTGTTTTACAGAAAAATGTTGTTTATCAATTTAAGATATGTTTAAAATAAGAATAAAACTATTTTTACGTATTTTGTCGCGGTTTATTTAATTATTTAACCAGCCCGACGTTTCAGAAGTTTTACTACAACCATGGCCACGGATAGACTCACCCGTATGTGGGTGAAAGTTCACGCTGTAAAGCTTCTGAAACATCGGGCTAGTTAAATAATTTAATAATTCGCGATTGAATCTGTAAAAGTAGTTTTATTGTAATGAATAACACTCACGTAAACTTAAGACAATAATGTATTTAAGATTTTTATTTTAGAAACACATATAATACATATATAAATATTCAAGACCTGGGCGAGATTAGAACCCGCAACCTCTGGCATGAGAGGCGGAGTTACCGCGACGTTACGAACTGAGCCAGTCGGTCGTCGTAACAAAAACATACTTTTTGTAAAAATATTATTCATCCGTAAACAAAGCCATACTCACTAGGCATATCAAGATCGCTTATAAATTCTTCGGTCTCCACGAAGCCCCGTCCCAATGTAGTCATGGCAACGAGAATCACAAGAGCCCGTATATACACGCCTTCAGGCTCCAACCGGCCATGGACATGAATCCTGTGTCGCTCCATTAACTACCACAAACTTTTAACATCCTGACATCACTGTTCAGTAACTTATCAAACAATCCTTGTTTAATATATTATTTGTTGTTTTAAGTTGTCAATTATTCTACCACAAGAAACTTAAACAACCCTCGAAAGACTTTTAAAGACTCAAATTATTTCCGACCCCCGAAATTGAAACTAAGCTTGATATTTTGATCACTGGAATAAATAGAATAAATAAGAATTGTCCAGCACTAGTGAGTGCGTCGAATTTTAAAAAGAATAGCCAAATGTTACAGGAATATTTTATTCACTGAAGAGAATATTCAAAATCGGCGCGTAACTGTATAATTAGTCACGTGGAAACCGTTGAACACAGTGTGGACGCAACGTGCGTACTTGTTAGCGGCCCGCGTTACACTGATCGAAATCCGATAGAGATGCTAGATTATATGGAAACGAAAGCCACGTGCTTGGCTAGATTACACGAAAGCTTTAATGTGACATTATGAGATTATTATTAAATACTGGCAGAGCGTGCGCCCGCTTCACTGAGCTGTCCTGGTTTATTCCCCGCGAAGATTCCCGCCGTATCGTTTATGTGCGCATAACAATTTAATAATTCCACAGTTATGTGGATGATGGATTACAATACCAGGTATTTATGTACATGTTTATGGAATCTGGTTTGTACGTTAAAATATGTTCCGTGTAAGCCATGGCCTGTATTTTTGTAAAAATATCCATTTGACTGAGTTGAGATATTTTCGAGTACACGTTTTTGACATAAAGCTTTAAATAATAGTATCTGAAACAACAGGATTAAAAGCGTGCTGTTTTATTTTTCAATTCACACAAAGCTTTACCCAGTCATGCTTTCACCGCTTGTTTGCATGTGCAAAATTGATTTTTTTATTTGCATTTTATCAATTTAATTAGCTCTTCGTCGTCTACTATTGAAAAACAATTTCATGCGATCTCCCTTCTAGATTGGAAACGAAAGAAAGAGGACCAGCAATCATGGAAATCTTCGTCAAGTTCGTAAAGTTTAGCTTATGAAAACAGTTTGTGTCATTTTTTTAATTCTTTTTTACCTTACAGTATAAAGGCGATAGCTGGAACTTTACTGATGTTATGTGAGTGTTTGGGACGGTCATTTCAATACAGGCACCGATGTTTAAATCAGTCGTCGTGATTAGTTCGTCAGTGCGTGAGTCAGAAATAGTTGCTTTGTACATCAATATAATAAGAGGTAGTGTCATGCTGCATTGCAGCGGATTTAGGTCGGCACGTCCGGGGTGGTACCTCTCGTTCATGTACCGACGTAAAGTTACATTTTCGATGTCGCCTTTTGATGCGGTTTGTGAGCAACCCATTGGAGGAAGTGGTGTTGTTTGCGAGCATCCCATTGGAGGAGGAAAGAATAGTAATAGGCATAGTAATTGCGCGGATGTTCAGGGACGTCAGTAGTCGTCAAATTGCTCTGATCTTGTTAGTCCCTTATATTGTAAAGAAAATATTGCCCCGTTAAGACTTTGAATAGTAAATTAGACATAAAAATGTTCCAAAAACGTTAAGTTTACAAATGAGAGGACCTATTGGAACTTTTCAGTCCAGTAAATGTGGATTTAAAGAGAGGACCTATTGGAACTTTCATGTGATGACCTGACAATAGTTCGCCTGATAATATTGTAGACGGATAGCGCTCTATGTACAATCTTACCAGGCAAACCATTTTCACCAGCCCCCACTTGCAATACACATAACACATGACTTCTATTTGTATTGTTGTAGAGCTACAGCAGCACGTCGTTACTGTTCTTGCTTCCACCGTTTGAAAAAGAACGTTGTGACAGATAGACAAATGGATGGAGGCCCAGTACCCTCTGGGCACGGAACACATAGAAACATTTTTGGATTACAGAGGATTTACACGTATATGATAGGATAACTAACGGAATTATTTTTACACATATGCAGTTTGTGAAGTATAAGGACAATTATTTAGCTATCCGTGATGAGAGATGAAATATAGTTTTTTTTTTGTTATTGCATAGGGGGGCAAACGAGAAATCGGAGCACTTTTACGACTACCGACGCCTATGGACATCCACATAACTACTATGCCGATGTGTTGCCCTCCTTGCCCCCTAATGGGCCACTGGCTACTCCTAAACCGCTCGAAACGCGACACTGAGGATATGTCACTTCATAACGGTGTGCGCGCGCATCGTAAAATATTACTCTCATAATTTTTCCCCAACGCGGCTATTAAGAAGACTTAGGATTAACTTCAAAAACTAGGTTTGCAAGTTGTGCTTTTTTTTACGTTATTAACAAACCCATACATAAAGAACCACTTTTTTAATGTATGTTAACTGGCTATCATTCCATTAGCACGGGTAATATCTGGAGTCTTGATGAAGCTCTCACTAAAGCATAGAGGAGTTTATAGTGCACGCAGTGTTTTATTCTTTAATACTCAGGGTTGTTTGTCACAAAATGTCCCTTGTGAAACTGTTAGCCCATTGGAGGGGAGGAGGAAAGGAGGAGGTGCATATCGATAGAAATTGTGCGGATGTTTATGGACATCGGTTGTTCTCAGAAGACACTCGATTGTTCCTTTAGCCCTCTGTAATATATAAAAAAATTAAGGGCTCTAAACAATTACAAGAAACACTGGCAATAGCAGTAAGCTCCTTAAGATCAATTTTTGTATATAAATATTTGTAGAATCATAAACAGTATAGTATAATGGCTATGATATTACTTTGTGATAATTTATATTTTGTAAGATGTCAGAGACAAAATGCTCATCTTTTTGATACTTCCTGTTATTTAATAAGTATTTATAAGGATACTATGGATAATTTATTTTGTAAGTAAATTGAAATGTATATTTTAGCTATTTTGAATAGTTTACATATTTTTATTTAGACTTAGTGTACATTATTTATTTATTTATTTAGACTTTCGAATGTTTAATATCATGTTACACTGATACATAAAAATATTTACTATCTATGTAGTTTGAAATAAGTGTAATGACTATTTAATACATAAACATATTATTATCTGAGGCATTACAGCCTCGGGTGGGCCTTAGCCTAGTCAAGTTATTTCCTCCAGACCGATCTGTTTCCGTATTCCTGAGATCCAACGCCATCCAACCGTCGAAGCTTTGGCCTGCTTCGACTTCTGCAGCCATCAGATTGCCATTCCAGTATTCGTTTGGCTGCTCTGACCTAGTGCTTTTGAATAACATGTTCTACCCATCACAGACGCCCTATTTTGATAGTATTGACAGTGTTGGTCTCATCGTGTTACATAAACATATACATATTTAAAAACATAGTATTAAAATCCCTTGAGCTATGTTGTAAAAGTTATTTCAGCTGTTATAAAATTTATATAATTGTTTTAGATTACTTGAAATCATATTCGCAGTCTTATGCCTAATTGAATAGCTGGATTGTATTTCTCTTCCATAACCTTTTCCTTTTTCTTCGCTTATACATAATGAATAATTGGCGATCATCGTACCTAAATTTGTTATAATAAGATTATTTATAAGATGTGTCAATGTCGCGTTGCAGCCAAGTTGAACCGGCACTAAGCAGCTTCAAATTTACGTATATCCAAAAAAACTCTCGATTCCCATTTCATCCCTATAAAAGTAAAATTTTCATAAACGCTGAAAGAGATGTTAAAAATAAAATAATATTTTAAATAATAACTAAACAACAAAGTATACATATTTTCTTTATAGTACAGTATTGAACAAAGGCGGCGCTGATGGCATTGCGGTCGTTTTAGTCGGTCCATATTCAGCTGGGGTGATTATTTTGTAGTGAAGTTGCAATAACAAATAAATAGTTAATGATGTAATATTATAACGTTTAATCATTAAATAATATTTGTTAATTTAAAATGTATGTAATGTCAAATCAAATGTATTTTGATTTGATTTGATTTATTTTGATTCAGTTCCCACACCACATCCCAGGGCCAGCGACGGCGCACAAATGCAGTTTCCCAGCGTCACAAAAAAGAGCCGAAAGTAGGGCCCTGTGACATTGCTGCAATGCTTTTATGCTGAAAGTTCGTTTGCTCTCAATTAGTCTTTACAGTATTATTTAAGAGATATTTTACTTATGATTTTTTTCCACGTGGTTTGGTTTGATGGCACCGTATTTTGTCACAAAAAGTGGGTTCGGAATATATTTTTTTATAGCAAAAGGGAGCTTCATAAATATCCGCATAGAGTGTCGGTAGCAGTGCTATCTTTTGCTCCATCGTTCCACGCTACCGGGTACTTTTGCAATCCACTGCATTTTATAGAACTATGTGAACATTATAAATCTTCGACTACAAAAAATTTTAAGTCAACCTAACCAAAATAATTTATGTGCTGAGATAAAGTTCAAAATGTAATGTAAACCGTAAAACCGTAGAGCACATCTGCTGGGAATAATTTGAAATAGAGTAATATCACTTGTATAAAACTACTTATATAAAGTTATGCAAGAATGTATTCAAAAGTGGAGTAGTTATTTACAGCCTACGTAGACGTGGCAGATCGGGAAGATATCTCGCTGCAGCCAAATTTGACGTGCATTATCGCAATATACCACATTTGAGCCAAATTAAACGTGCAAGATCGGGACGATACCCCTAGGTCTCAAAAACAAACAACTAGAGTGAATTTATAGATACCCTGTTGCTATTCCTTGGGTTCATTACGATTTTCGACAACGATGATTAAAATACGTTAAAATATCAAAATAACATAAATAGTTTCATAAGTATGTAACTTATTTTATTTACAAGATCAAAATAATAAATAATGTACATTTTTTAACCACCGCTACCGAAAATCGTAATGAACCCAACGATTCATAATTAGCATATCCATAACATACAACACAATATGTGAGATGACTTACAAATGATGATACAAATTGAAGGTGCAAGACCTTCCGGAGCAATTTCCGGCTGGAATGTAATGTAACACCATGTTATTGGATAGTACTAATATCGTCCGTTAGAAGTTGGGAGAGATGAGGTAAAGAAGAATGACGTCTGTGATTGAGCGGATGTTTATAAGCTCCGACCTCTGAAGTTATGATTATATATTTTCAATAGTTTTACTGTTAGAAACACTGGATAAAATTACCCATACCTCGCTCGATAGGGTACTTTTTCGATACACAAATTTCATTAAACACTCACTACAAACGTATATTAAATTCTCACATATCTAATAATAGTTGTATATCGTGTAGCGTATTTATTAGACGTCAAAGAAAATGTGAGAGAGAGAAAAAAGAGGATATTGCGCTATAAGTTAATACCAAATTCCAGATGGAACTAATTTGTACCGGTATAAAAACAAGAATAAATTGCTCCGTCCCCAACCTTTGCTGATTGGTACTGTATTGTTGTAATCAAGTCGGGGCAGCTATCTCTGACCGCTGGGATAAAGTTTGTTATATATATATATAACAGTAAGAAGTATCACAGTGTACATCTCACTCCCATGATTCTACGGTAAGTGTAACTTATGTAAGTTAGGTATTAGTAAAACTATGCTGTAGCGAATACTGTGGCCTAGTGTAGGTCTGTATATATATATATATATATATATATATATATATATATATATATAATATCGAAAATCATTACCCTCTTTCTGATTCAGTTGGGTAAAAAGTTTAATATTCTATATCTCAAAAGAAAGAAATGAGTAAGTCTTTTGTGACTAACAGAGTTCTATTGTATCGAAAAAATTATGCAATTACGTTGTCTTGCATAAATAAAGTTTGCAGTTGGTTTTAAGTAATATACTAACAGCACGTGGCCAAATGGTCAAGTGTATCGTAAAAATGCGGACGCGCTTGAATAGAGAACATTTTGTTCAATGGTGGAGAAGGTTGCCACTTTTTGTTTATACATTATGAATGAAGTAATTATGCGGTTTTGTATGGCCTTAACATGTTTAACTATTTTAAAAATACCTTAAGTATCTTAACTCGTAGCGCTAGTTAGCTATTAAATTGTACTTAATTAAATGAACGCACCGCATATTACAAGGATTGGCCACACTGCTTTTTTCTTCACGAAAATTTTTACTTACGTTTTTGTTGGTTAACTTTGTAGGCTTTCATAAATTAGACGTACACGAACAATTATAAAAAATGTTATTCTTGTTAGCTTTTTAACTTTTATTAAAGATACATTTCATATCTTCACTTAACACGCCAACAAACTTCTAAGAAGGAAAGGGAACAATGAAATGATTTATAGTTTCGTCATGTCCGTCCTTCGACCACCTGTCCGTCTTTTCGTCCGTTTTTTATATTATAATTGGCACGAATTACATAGGTTCTTATTATTTCAGTTCAAGTCCCGCGAAACGCCTACATAGCTTACGGGGAATACCAAAGAAAACCTTTTTTTCTGCCTTAGTTTAATCGTTCTCATCTATTCATATCGCACATATTTTTAGATTAATATCATTAGTTACACACGAGTATATCGTGAGAAACAAAAGAAAAAGCAGGGGCCGTCATGCGGACTGATGACAATTGGGATTTTTATATCATTTATTACTAACGAATTACAATACTAATATGCATATTATTACTATACCGCAGAGCCTGAAGACAAAAGCCTTCAACCAATGCGTTCTTCCCGTGATGGCCTATGGGGCCGAAATATGGCGTCTTAATTTTGGACTGGTTCGCAAGTTTGCCGTAGCTCAACGGACTATTGAGCGTATAACACGTGTTTCTCTGTCCGACAAAATTCGTAATGAAGTCATAAGGCAAGGAACTAAAGTAAAGAATACCACTCAGCGAATAAGCTCGCTGAAGTGGCAATGGGCTGGTCACACACTCAGATGAACAGATGGCAGATGGGCGAGAAAGGTTCTGGAATGCAGGCCGTGTTTTGGAAAACGAAGTGTTGGTCGACGTTCACCAGGTGGGAAGACGATCTCCATGCAGCAGCCGGTCCGGGGTGGATATGGGTAGCAGGAGATCGGTCGTCTTGGCGTTCATTCAGTTAGGCCTATGTCCAACAGTGGACCGATAAGGGCTGATAAAGATGAAAAATGATGTTGACTAACGACTAGTATCTGTCACTTGATAGCGCGAGTTCCATGATTTTTGTTCACCCAAAACGTGCTGAACGTACCAGAACAGGTTTTTACGTTACGTACCGATGACGCGAGTTCCGTAATTTTTACTCACTCAATACCATGTAGTATTGCTACGCACTAGGAAGTAAACAAGTTCTAGTGAAGAGGTAGTGCCATGCTGTATAGGAAAAGGTAGTGCTCCTACATCCTCCGCAATCCGCATATGCAACGGAATTGGGCCGCCATGACCGGGGAGGTACCTCTCGCGCACATAATACCGCCGTAAAGTGACACCTCCAGTGTCACGTTCGTGCGGTTTGTGAGTATCCGGTGGCCAATTTGGGGGTGGGGTGAAAGGTGGGCAACGTATCAGCATAGTAATTATATGGATGTCCATTGGCGTCGGTAGTCGTAAAAAGGCTCCAATTTCCCGTTTTTACCTTCTATAATATAAAAAGAACCAAATAACTGCATTCGGTGAAGTATTAACGTGACATAAACAAAAGCGTGACGATGCGTGCCGCGCTACGCGTGAAAATTACACGAGTTCCGTGATTTTTGTTCACCCAAAAAGTGCTCAACGCGTCTAAAGAAGCTTTGACGTAACGTTATGAAAAGCTTGATGATGATTCGAGTTCCATAATTTTCATTCTCCCAATATGCAGCAATATCGCTACGCCCCGCGTAGCTACGTTCACCCGCGTGCTCAACGCACCAGTTTCCACTTCAAAATTAAGTACAACTTGATAGACGTTGCGTTACATATTTACATTTCTACTTTCAATCAACGTACAATTCAAATCGTCTACTGCACTGCAAAATTCGGTCTGCATTAGACGTCATCGTGAAAACAATATCTTGCAAGTTACACATATAAATCCTTTCTGCTTTCCACAAACATCCGCATTAATTTTAGCTAGTTCATTGTAGGAATTTCTATAACAACAAATATAGAGCTGGAATTCTGTGGATTCCACACAATTTTTGCAGAACCCAAGAATATGTCATATTCACACAAGCCTAAAGCCTGTTTAGGTATATTTATATAGTAATGCTTTTAATAGATCGCTGTTGATATGAATCATGCTGAACTTAGTAGCTTAATCGGTTGGCCTACTAACCTAATCTAACTTGTATTCGCTGCAAAAGGATTTTTCTCAAACAAAATGTTTAGATTCAATCTGCGGTGTGCAAACCTCTTGGGGAAAGTTAAGTGACTATTACGTATGAATGTGAAATCTTTCTACGCGTACTTATAATTATTACCTCGTCGGTTCTAAGAGTACATCTTTTTAAATATATCCAGTAAATCATCATGACCATGGTCATTAGCAGGAAGAGCCAAAAGACCAGAGAGCGCGTTGAGTCACGGTCACAAGTTTCCAACGGTTCACCACGGCTGTGCCCAGGCACCAGTCCAGCGAAGGAGGCCTTCCAATTGTGTCCCGACCGGTAAGAGTGGCACCGGATTCTTTTACTTCTCTTTTCATTTAGGGACCTGTGACACATGAGGTGATTATGATGGTCTCATCATACCCTAAAGTTAATATTACACCACCGCCACAGCAATCTCATCTTAACTTGTAAATAAACAATATCCTGCCTGCCTCCGACACTGGAGTACTCAATGTGTTTTAGAAACCACCCACATCGAAAGCTGGGGCATCATATAATCCTAGTAATATTTGTCTTTTATCCTCGTCCCGGACACATTCCACCAAAAAATGATACACGTCCTCTGATTATAATTAAATTAGCAATTTTATAGAGTTTTTATGAATCGACTGATTGTTTTAAAACACTTATATACACTCGAATTACTGGTACTCTCAATTACGGTTGTGTTGTCATCCCAATATTATATAAGTTTAAGCAATCCTTCGTTTACAAGTTATTTTTACAATTTTGTCCTTATAAATTTTATAACTTTTTAATTCAAATTTTTCTAAGTGGTGTAAATATGATATTGATAGGACTTTCGTATCGTGAACTGTTACTTACCATGGGAGGTTTTAATGTTTCCATTATCTAGTTGCACAAAACCTTCGTAATTCATATAAGAATTATATGAAGTGGTCGCTAATGACCCTAGTTGTTTCAGTGACCTTAAATAGATAAATGAAGAAAAAAAAAACCTTCGTACTGTCTTATTACTCACTATTATTTATTTTAACGTCTACATAGGTTGTAGTAAGTATTGGTAAAAGGACTACGTTCAACTGTGATTGGATAAGTACTGATGATATTTTTTTAATAGCAGAAAATATAAAAATAATTTAAAAAATACATTTAAACGAGTTAATCTTCTTTTAATGTGTATATACGCTGCACTGAGTTGAAAAAAATCTCCTAAAGAATAAAAGATGAGGCTGAATGCTTGCAGAACCAGTTTGCTGGAACATTGTTTTTAATCTATAGAACGTCTGAATGCTGAAACATAACAACGGGGAAGTCGTTAGGCAAATAGTATATCTTAAAAAGTGCTTTTTGTTTTCGCGGAGCCAGAAGTTTCCATTTGATCTGGCTTGGCATATGACTTATTATTTATTTAGAAAAATATGTAAAAAAATATTTAGCTTTTCTTTCTAACTAAAGTAATTTTTTTTATTTCTCTTTATTTAAGCCTGCCACATATGCAGTTGCTTAAGTGTAGAGAACGAACTTTTGCCTACCAATCTTCGTACTTGTTATTCTCGACAAACAAGTTGTAACTGCAGGGTATTTAACACTATAACTTTCTTCAAACATTCTTCTAAGAGACCTCTAATTGACCCTGCATAGGAAAGTACCACCCTGTCACATGTTTTGAATACAAAGCGAGAGCTATGCTGTTGCGTTTTGTGTGATTTGTAAGTGTCCGGTAGCACGGAAGGACAGAAGAGGGCAACATTTGCCCATAATATATATGTAGTTGTTTTAGGGGATCAGTGGTGATCAAAAGCCTTCGACTTCTGGTTTATCCCTTTGAATGAATCAGTTTCCAGCCGCTTACTGTTGAACGTAGGCCCCCAAATACAGTACCAACCATCCCGATAATATAATATACATAATGTAGAGAATTTTAAAAATGAAATATTTTTACGATAATTATAATCCCAACCCTGTTTAGAGTAAATTATAAGAAATTTTCACGTAATATAATTACTATTACTATTTTTGTTATACAAATGTTAAAGGATGTTGATACCGGAGAAGGCCAAAACTGAATAAGTTATTCACATATATCAAGTGTTATCCGAAGAAGGTGTCAATAGTCTTCGCAGCCGGCGTATTATTATGAAGAGAGTAATTAATGTGCAGATAACGATAAAAGTGAGAATACAAATAACTTAGGATTGCGGCTTGTGGCTTTCGGATCTTGCGTGTTTTATATTATTGTTGTTGCTCCTTTATTGCTTCAACTTTTTAAACATGATTTTACAAAGATATGAAGTCAGTTTAACAGGTTATAACCGCTACTAAATAATTATCATCATTTCAGTCAAATTTATATTACAAAACCAGAATACTAATATTTTGAGGAGTTGCGTAATCGGCAAATTAGTCATGGTGTTTTAGTAATCTAAATTATAGACACTTTTAATTGTTTTGCTGTGTTGTTTGTACTACTGTACTGAATTGAAAAATATATTTACCATTAAAACCCTACATTATACCTTCGTAAATAGGTAGGCTATATAACATTTTCTAAAACGTTATAGGTCATTATGAAAACTTGGATAATGTAACTAATGCTATAACAGGTGTGAAAAAATTTCAATGTTGGTAAATCCTTATGTAGCTGCAGAAACTATTGACGACTAGCTGTCCCGACTGATGTTCTCCTATCATAAGTTGTATTTTCTGCAATGGATTTTGTTTACGAGGCAGAAATTAAAATTTAGTATTTTTGTCAATAATATGCATTTGCTATTATTTGTGAAATGTTGTGTGAAGCCGTGACGGAATGATAGTAATACATAAAACATGTCTTCTATAGAAGTAATATAAAGTAAGATTAGACACATGACTATTGAAACGGTCCTAAAGCAACAAAAGATCTACTTTCACTTCCACTACTTATCTATATACTTGTATATAAAAGAAAAAGGTCACTCACACAACACTAAATCACAGAAACTAGAACGCAAAAGTTTTAAATTTTGTATGAAGGTTGTTTTAGGACGTATGTCCTCACACTAAGATGGGATTTTCTGAAATTAGTTTTTTTCATTGTATAAAACTTTGTTACTAAAAGCGTAGGTATTAAAAAAAATCTTTAACATATGTAGACAAACGTGCAGCCCAAACGTTTAGTGACTACCAACGCCCATTAAGTCTTCGTTGCTGCCGCCAATAGGCCACCGACTAGTCACAAGCTGTACGTAATGCGATAGCATTATACGACGGTAAAATCTTAACAGGATGTACCTCTTCGACGTGTGGGCGGACATGACGAAGAGGTACATCTCTTAGTCAATCAGCTGTAATGAAGCACGCCACTACCAGCTAAAAACTATCTAAGTCTGAATTTTGTGCATAAGGCTTATGTTTCATAAAAAGATGATCTCCGTACTGTTAGGTTTTTTGCGAGTGAAACCACGAGCGTCTGCCAGTGTATTAAAATTACAAAAAGATGGATTTTATGTTTCATTTCAATGGGATTTAAAGAAGTGACAACTAATATTTCTATCAGTATTCAATACCATCATAATCTTCACCCGCGTGACTCCTATCAGCCGTAGTATCTCGGTATATAGCTTTCAGGCTTTAGCCCTTCTCTAAAAATGGACTATTCTACGCAAAAAGAAATGTTTAACGGGGACCAGAAGATGCTGAGATTGTCACGTTCAAACAACAAACAAACTCTTCCGCTTTACATGATATATTAGTATATATTATTGATCTGATAAAGTAAACTTACGAAATTATACATAAACAAATTCTTTTACAAAAATTATCCTTACGCGCCTGACTGAGTAATTTTTCACAAAGTAAATATTTGAAATAAGCGCTTGATTTAAGCATTCGAGTATTCTTTTGGAATTTCAACCTCACGCGCTTAATTTAGTTATTTTTACTGAGTATGTGTACATGTACATATACACGTGCACATCTGTCATGTGAAAAGCTGTGTATCTTGGTATTTTTGTAAATCAATGGGAGCATTGTATTAATTTTTAACTCCCCTGTCGTACCGGTCTAATTTGGCTACAAAGCGACGCACTGCTTATCATTATGTTGATAACACTAGTACGAAAGCTTCGCCAAATCGGTACCCTTTTATAATAATTTCGAATGAAAGATATCTAAATCAAGATTAAATGAATATCGATCATTTAAAAAAAATTATTTCATGTATCTAGGTTCATTGGTTATAAATGACCATCAAATTATTTAATGCTTGTTTCACTTACTTGAATATTTTTTCTGATTTAAGATATGCGTTTACTAATTATTCTTTTTTATTATCTATTCAAAAATGTTATATTATCGTCTTTCTGGTGTAATTGAATGATATC
This sequence comes from Eumaeus atala, assembly GCA_017140195.1. Classification (NCBI taxonomy): domain Eukaryota; kingdom Metazoa; phylum Arthropoda; class Insecta; order Lepidoptera; family Lycaenidae; genus Eumaeus; species Eumaeus atala. The sequence goes on from JAFELO010003136.1 coordinate 784,857, forward strand.
TTATATCTATTAAGAACATAAGTAATCTAAATATGTCCCAATATAACATTTTATTCAAGTATCCGTTGTCACATGATACCGGCGTAATGTAACAACTTCGCTGTGCCATTTCGTGCGGCTTGTGAATAGCCGGTGACTCATTGGAGGAGGAACTATTGTGCGTATGTTCATGGACGTCGGTAGTAATAAGAACGCTCTCGTTCGTTTCCCTATAATACATAAAAAAAAGAATGTAGTTTGTAGACCCGAGATGAGAGAGAGAGAGAGGGAGACAAGAGTGACATTTTACCAGTGTTACATTATGTTAAAAAGAACACGCAAGCAATTTATTTACGTGTATACTACAGATAGACAACAGATGTTATTTACTCGTTTCGTCTTCGCACTCTTCCCGTTGCCGGGTCGAGGGGGGGTCCAGACCGGAGCTTAGCTCCCTACTGGAGATGTGTTTGTTCGAGCCTCGTTAATACGAGGCTGTGGTTGATGCGAGGTCATGTTGACCTCTGAGTGCGTATGCACATATGTTTATGTGCCTTGGGCTATTGGTATCTTTGTACGATCGGCGTCTATCCATTTGTCGGGGCACTCTCACAGGTCCCAGAGCGAACTGGAAAACGTGTATGGTTCCACTCCTGTGATGGCCCTATGGACAGGCACCGAATCGCACGCTGTGTTTACGATACGGTGTATTGGTGGAAAAGTAAAGGTCAAAGGTCAGACACGACAAACAGAAGAAAAGAAAGAAAAAATGAAAAAGATGGGTCCTGGCCGTGAAGTTGGTGTCACGGGAGAAGCGGCGGGCCGTATCCTTGCGGGAGCGTGGCAACGGAGTTGTCACGTCCCACTCGGTACCGCTCGTGCGGTGTCGGCGATGTCCGTCTGCAGCGTCCAGCGAGAGGGAGAAGTGTATATAAGTATATAACCTGTGAAAATGAAGTCAAATGGATTAGTAGTGATTTTTTTTTTCTAGCCTGTGTGGGAGGTATACGGAA
>JAFELO010003136.1:803108-842607 GCA_017140195.1 Eumaeus atala
AGGCGTTACATAATATGATATATATGTGTGTGTGCGGTGTTGTTATCTTTACGTTTTCATTTCATTCATTCATTGATCTCATTTTATTCGCTACCTCATCGAGACTACCCTATTGGAGGGGGGGGGGCTTTATTAATCGCAACAACTCCCAAGTTGTCTGTGATGAACTTGCTGCTAGATATTCTACACACGGATATCCAGTTACACCACCAGAAGAACGGGCGAATAATCTGTATAAGGGCTTTCAACAATAATTTCTAAAACTAATCTAATTGCTAAAGTCTAAATTAAAGGCTCGACGAATTGTCTTCATATCTTGCGTATGTCTGTGCGTAACCCTTACCATTTTTCATAATAATTTTCTGCATTATTCTGGCCATTGGAAAATTCACGACGTTTAATAAAAAATTCTTCCGCAACATGGAACACAACGAAAGCACCTTCTCTAAGCCTATTCTGAGTCACAAATACAGTTTGACAGTTCACCATAAAGAGATGTTACAGAACATTTCACCGTGCACAACAACACATTATCGATGTACCTTTTGATATATAAAAGAGGTTTTATGCTTTTTACCTTAAAACCCAACAACTAAAGGGGGACCCGTTCGTAAAAGGTTATCGTTCTCGAATAAAAGAATACGTTAACAATATACTATAAGGGTATATATACTTCTCGAATAAAAGGATACGTTAACAATACGTTAACAGAAGGTATCAAGTCTTCTATTAACGTTATTATTGCAATACTTTCTTAATCTGCGCCATCTAGATAGCGTTGGTTTAACATTGTCAGCTCTGTCTGTCACATGTTCATCTATACTAACAATATAAATCTGAAGAGTTTGTTTGTTTTAACGCGCTTGTCTCGCTAATAGTGGGTCGAATTGAAGAATGTAACATTTTTGTGTTGAATAGTATATTTGTCGGCTATAGGCTATATAACACTACGCTAGCACTGATGATGACTATGCTAGTTGTGTAATAATCTGCAGGCGTTTGTTTTAGCAGAATCATTTATGCATCAAAATAACCTAAATGAAACGTGCCTTCTTATATTCAAAATTAGCCCGCGATTTCGGGTACAGGCCTCTAATTTGCGCGCCCAGTCGTCTACTGCTGCACGCACGAGACTATTGTCGATATCGACAGCTGTTTCGATCATGGATACCATGAGTGACTCCAATTTTTCTAATCCAATGGACTCAAGTCTGGACTGGCGGAGGGCCAGTTTACTGCAGTTACCTGTAACTGCAGTAAATCATTAACAATGACTTATAACCTTCTTCATTATACCAAACCTCCATATTCTGATGTGGTATGCCTTAAGTATAAAAGGGAAGCTTCTGAGGTCTAATAAAGTATGCCCCTGCTCTATTACATTAATAATAAAGCATCATTATATTTATTTAATATGGAACAACCATTTGTAAGCCTCTAGAGGGAGAAAAGTAATAAGTTTAGCCTCAAGGCGTGCCACAGATACGTGAGAACATTTGCAATATTGTTTAATCTTTATAATGCTGGTTCGAGTTCCCTAATATTTTTTTAAAGGTATTAAGAGAGAGTTAAAAAATCAGCTCGTTAGCGACCCACTTGTCTACACATGTTATATGGGTATAACATTAACCTAATTGACTGCTTCGAGGTCTAGTGGTAAACGTGTTCAACCACAGTCGTGGTGTCCTGGTTTCGAGTCCCGTATTGGACCAAAGTGCTATTGGGACTTTTCAATTTCGAGTAACCGATTTTCAATAGCGAAGTCAGGAATATGGTGTTGTTAAGACCCTGTGCTTCGGAGAGCATGTTATGGCATCCCATCGGAATAGGAGAATGGGGATCACACTTATGCTCTATAATGTATCCTGCTCAGTAGGCTAGTCGACCAGCAAGACATTACTACTTTATTATGGATATAAATTATGTGAAAATGACAAATTAGCCCATTTTTTAATGTTGCTTAGTTAATATTTATATAATTAAACGCCACACTGTCCAATTACTAATTGCGTGTGCCATCACGCTTCCTATATTCGGTATCTTTCAGTCAGAATATCTGTTAGCGGGCGGAATTGACATTTATCGTGCATTTCATCCAAGTGAAACTACTAACGAGATATTATCTAGATAGTAATCCTTTTAAAATAAATTTGGAAACCCGGATCATAGCAGAAAGTAAAGAAAAATAGATGTGCTAACTAAACATCTGTTTTGGTTTACGATTTGGAATACTAAAGAACGAAACCATTAGGAATGAGAGTTGTTTTCGGAGTAAAAATTTCCCAACCAACAGATATAAAATATTTAAATATTATTTTTCATTTTTTTATATTAAAGGGAGGCAAACGAGAATCTGAGCGATGACTACCAACGCCCATAGAAATCCGCATAATTTTCATGCATATGCCTTTCCTCCTCCGCTACCACCGACTAATCACAACCGCGCGAAACGCGATAACATAGCTGTCAGTTTAGGCTCCAGCCCAATATACCTTCTTTTCTTATAGAAAAAGGGGGCAAACGTGCAATCGGAGCCTTTTTTACGACTACCGACACCCATGAACACCGCCTAATCTATTACTACGCCGATGCATTGCTCTCCTCCCTCCCCAATTACCATTAACCACCGGCTACTCACAAATCGCATGAAACGCGACACTGAAGATGTCACTTTACGGCGGTTCTATGTGATCGAGAGGTACCTCCCCGTTCGCGCTGGCACAATTCCGTTGCATAGGAGGAGGTACTTCCATGCATAGTAACTATGCAGCTGTATACAGCATGGCACTGCCTCTTCCTAAAAAAATACTCAGCTTATGAATAAATTATATTAGAATCAATGATTATTAATTATGTTTTTGACTACAGTCTCTAGCTGACGTTCGGCTATACCCGATAGACTTCGGAACGAAGTCATAAGGCAGCAGAGAACTGTAGTATCCGATATCACTCGAACAATAAGCTCACTGAAGTGGCAATGGGCTGGTCGCACACTCCGAAGAACAGATGGCAGATGGGTCAGTGAGGTACCGGTGTGGAGGCCTCGTCTGGGAATACGAAGTGTTGGTCGACCGTTCACCAGGTGGGAAGACGATCTCTGTGCAGTAGCTGATCCGGGATGGATGCGAGTAGCAGGAGTTCGGTCGTCCTGGCTTCCATTGAAGGAGGCGTATGTCCAGCAGTGAACCGACAAGATCTGATAATGATGATGATGATGGTGGTTGTATCTAGGATAAAACTTTTTTAGTTAGCGCTTTGAAATGCATTTCTGCGCCGTCACCATCTGAGAGTCTGGTAGTGTGTGGGACACGTCGTACCTGATAGTGCCGAACACTCACTGAAATAACCATGAGTAAGGCTAGTTCCGCCTTTGGTGAGGAGCTTAGAACTGCTAATCATAATGATACCTAGATCACTTTACAGTTCCATAAGGGACGCTACTACCTACAAGACCTACAAGACATTACAAAATAACCCCACCAAGAGGTTCCCATATTCGCCTCTTGCCCGGTGTGCGAAAGCGTCTTCGCCCATTGCTTTTAAGTCCAGTCTTCCTATACAAGGAATACACACAGGAGCACCATGGCCTAAATTGGCTTTCCCCGAGATATCTGGGTTCACCGCAAACTACTGACTCTCATCCTCACGACAAGGCTAGAACCACCGTAATATAGAAGAATTATTTATGAATGATGTCTAATCTTATTCTACTTTTCTTACCTCTTTTATCAAATAAACCTTTTATATTACAGATAATACGAAACGTTTGTTTAACATTATATAATAACGGGAAACGTTTCAGATATAATGAAATATCTGAAAGATATGGAACGTTTTTCGTTATTATATTGTATGAGCACGTCTTACCTCTTAAAGGATTACTAAAGTATTACTTTCACTTTGTAGTCGCATCACTTTTACACAACTTTTTAGCTTCACCTGTATACGTATACAGCGTGTTTGCTTTAAGTTTAGTTAGTACTGGAAGTGTCACTCATGTTAGCATACCGTAGCAACACGTAGATAAGGAACTTTAATGGGTCGAGTTCCTCATAGTCGAAGAGAGTTTTTTTATAGTAATACCTCTTACTATAACATAGACACCACCATGTCTTGCTGCATTGCAGCGTAATTGGCCCAACATGACCAGGGGGAACTCATCGCTCACATGATACCGCCGTAAAGTGACATTTTTGGTGTCACGTTTCGTGTTTGTATGTAACCGGTGGCCCGTTGGAGGGTAGTAAGAATAAAGGCAACGTATAGGCATGGCAATTTTGCGGATGTTTATAGGCGTTGGTAGTCGTAAAAAGGGCTCTAATTTCTTGTTTGCCCATTTATACTATAGAAAAAAAAAGTGTGGAACTCAGATTAGCATAGGGGACACGTAGATAAAGGACATTTAAGGATTAAGCTTCTCAATATTCGGAGAGAAAGAAAGAAAAACCGCCCCCTGCAGAGATTTGCCACGAATAACACGCAGCTGAACGGATTTCAGTGTCTTCGGTACTAAACAATAATCAGGTATTACAACGTAAACGTAAGTCTAATACTAAACTGGCAATGTCATTTCCTGAGATTTCCATTACGTTAGCTTCTATGCATTACAACTTCCTAGTTCATGAAAAATGCAAGCTCGCGAATAGGTTTTTAGCATTTTCAGTGTGGAAAATTATTCCACTTACAAGGATTTTATGTGAAAATATTAAGATGATTTTTCCAAGATAGAACATTTAAGAATAATATGACAAGTCGAACGCAAAAAATTCATTATTGGACCAAATATGTATATGACCCTTCCGCGCTTCGCTATGGAAAAATATTGTAAAATGACAATTAGTGGAAATAAAATTTATAAAATTTCAAATGACACAATATATATATACAACTTACAACTTCTTATAAAGATGAAGACCTTTCGCTTCGTTCTGGCACTTTGCATTTTATCAGTTTATTTAAAACCCGAAGGCCCGTTACGTGCTTTGAATAAATTTCAATGACAAAATTTTTACTTAACAAACACCATCTAGAAAAAAATTTGACATTGGCGACGTTGGTGAAACAAGTTCTTAATAAGTACGTAACCTTTCGACATCCATCATCGTTCATTGATTTAGATTTTTGACATGGCTGGTTAAGGTGCGCCTACTCTTGATCACAAAATGCGCTGCAAATGGTTCAGAACTATATAATAGACTAAGTTTTTATCCTCTTGTACACAAAGGAGACAAAAACTGAGCAAATGAAAAAAAAACAACCTTTCTTCCAATATGGTGGGATCGGCCCAATCATAGCATCTATCATAATCAGGAAGAAATGTCCTAATCACATAGTGGGATAATACTTAGATTTTTTTATTGCTTACTGTTGAAGTACGACTTGCGAGCTTAAAAACACACGAAACGCGACTGCATTGTCGTAACTTGGAATGGCACCAAATGGAAGTTGGTATTCATCCCCGAAGTCGAGTTTGACTCGGGAATGAAGGGTTCCGCACCATTAATCTAAAAAAAAAGACATTAGAAAGGAACGAAAATTACTTTTTTTGTATCATGACTCTTAAATATTTATTTCATACGCTTTTTAACATTTGTAGTTATAGCAGCAACAAAATACTATTGTGAAAATTTCAACTCTGCAGCTTTCATTAACACCGAGGCCTATTTTGCTAACGCGCGCGAGCTGCCCCCGATGTCAGAGTCGTGGAAAGAGGGAACTCTCGTAGTCTCTGGCCGTGATAATGATAGTTAAGTTTACTGTTACAAACTCTTCCCTATCGGTATGCATCTCTCCCACTTGCCGGTGAGATAGGGGTCGGTCCCTCTTTCGACCCCAAACCTAGTCTCGCCGCTAATCAAGCACTCATATCAATCCGATGAGGCTGTTTTATAGAAGGAAAGTCTTCGCTTATCATTTTTACAGAATAGGGTGGAAACGATAAATCGGAGCCCTTACACGACACGACACGGTGTCGACCCATGAACGTCCACATAATTACCATGCCGATGCGTTACTCTCCTTCCCTCCCCCATACCAAATGGGCCAACGGCTACTCACAAACCGACACTGAAGGTGTCTGAAGGCGGTATTATGTGAGCGAGAGTTACGTACCCGGTCGTACCGGTACAATTCCTTTGTATAGGAGGACGTAGTGTTATGCACTATGCATGGCACTACCTCCTCCTATGCAGCATGGCACTACCTCTTCCAAAGCACTAAATTAATTCATAATAGTAAACTAAAGTTTCCATTGCAAAAGTTCAGGTCCGAACATTTTTTTTAAATTAGCTTTTGTGGTGGCAGCCTGGTGGCAGACAGACGGACACAAGAACAGTGGAGTTTCAGCAACATGGTTCTGTTTTTTACCCTTTGGGTACGGAACCATAAGAAAGAGTTTGTGAAGTCACCTAAAGAGATTTTTTTATGTTACAGTGAGGCAAACAAGCAACCAGAGCCTTTTGACAACTATCGACGTCCATAGATATTCACTTATTGTCTTTTCTATGTGCAGCCTAATACCTCCCCCCGTAAAGGGTCACCGGCAACTTGCAAAGCGCACGAAACTCGATAGCATAACTGTCGCTTTTCAACGGTATCATGTGAGCGAGAGGTACCTTCAGTTGTGTCTGGTTAGCCGACTGTAACGCGGCACTGCCTCTTACTAAATGATAAATATGCTATCGTACGATATACGAGTGGATATGAAAATACCGTCTCCAACATTCGTATGGTGAGAATTTATTCATGAATAGTTTGACTTTGCATACTTTTACTGATACGAAGTTGTTGGAAACACGGCTAGTTTCACTTCATAATATTTGGTGATTGACAAGAATTTAAAGAAAAGAGAGTTATGAATGAATTTTATATGCCTGTTACGTTGAAATTTTAAAAAAGTAGTTAATAATCAATAGAATCTGGAAAGTAATGTCTGTCCTTGTGTCAGTATCTAGGTATGCACGTAAAGGTATATATGGTTATCAGTCCTTATAAAAAAAACGGTTATATACAAAGCTGTCTTTTTCTAAAAATGGTAGCTGCTAATTCCATCTCATATCGGCTCCTGCTGATTGTACTAGAACTGTGCATTTAATTCTATGTCATATTTTTAAGGAACTAATCTTTACAATTTCCTTAGATAACAGTGAAAAACAATCTCAATTATTTTGTCATTTGATTCATAAGACACGATTATGTCTGTATGTATCATCATCATTATCATTATCAGCCCTTATCGGTCCACTGCTGGACATAGGCTTCTTTCAATGAACGCCAAAACGACGGATGTCCTACTACTCGCATCCATCCTGGACCGGCTACTGTACGGAGATTGTCTTTCCATCTGATGAAAGGTCGACCAACACTTCTTTTTCCTAAACGCGGCCTGGCCTTACTGGCCCATCTGCCATCTGCTCTTCTGAGTGTGTGACCAGCCCATTGCCACTTCAGCGAGCCTATTCGTCGCGTGAGATCGGATACTTTAGTTCTCTGCCTTATAACATCTTTACGAATTCTGTCGGACAGAGAAACACCCAACATAGCACGTTCAATAGCCCGCCGCGCTATCGCAAACTTGCGGACCAGTCCTGAATTAAGAGGTGATGTTTCGGCCCCGTAGATCATCACGGTCTTCGAGCTCTGCGGTATAGGCGACGTGAGAGTGTGACGAAGCTTCCGGAATGCTGCCCAGCCCAACTGAATTCTTCTATCGGTTTCTTGAAGTTGTCTATATAATTGCAATAGCATAACCTTTCTATTGTACAAGTTCATCCTAAGGCCAATACGTCGGGAGGATACATTTAGGCTGTGCAACATTTCCTGCAAGCTCTCCAACGATTCGGCCAACACAACGCTTTCCTCGGCGAAACGAAGACGTGAGAGGTACTCGCCGTTAATATTTATGCCGCATTCAGCCCAGTTTAAAGTATGAAAGACGTCCTCCAAAGCATTATTAAACAGTTTCGGGGAAATGAGATCCCCTTATCCCACTCCTTGGTGCAAATGGATTGGCCTTGTCTGATCTCCCGGAAACAAAACGGACATAAAAGCATCCTTATACAATACTCTCAGTACTTCGACATATCGCCAATCGACCTGACATAGCTGTGAAGCTTCCACAACAGCCCAGGTTTCGACAGAGTCAAACGCTTTGTAATATATTGATGTCTTAAATTTACGCGAATGTTAGACATTACAATAAAACTACTTTTACGGATTTTATCGCGGTTTATTAAATTATTTATGTAGCCTGACGTTTCAGAAGCTTTACCATAGTTGCTGTAACTTCCATCACCGGAGCCTTTCCCTCCTTAAGCTGCGCAAGAGCAAGACTAATCTCACTCAAGCTGACGTCCTTTAGATTGTCTGACAAATGGCGTGTTAGGCTTACATGTGGAACGTTTTTCAGAGTACCGGGATGAGGAGGGTGCGATATATAAAATTTGCTATAGAGACCTTCGATCTGAGATGAGATCTCAGGCTTAGAAGAAACGGTAGCTCCGGAATCAGTGCTAACATTTGTTAGATGGCTTCTTCCATGTTTCTCAACAAAAACCTATGACCATCTATTCTGCTCAACCGTTTCTGTAACCAGTTGCGTATTTGAGCAGCGGAGGCCTCGGCGTAGTTTGCGGATTTGCTTAGAAATAAGCTTAACGTAACCGTCTTCGTGTGCTCTGCGTTCCCTCATAATTCCGAGCGTCTCATTAGTATAGAGAGTTTAGTTTTCCTGCTCGTATGCTCCTACAGTATCCTTTACCTACGTCCCGCATGCAACCAATCACGCCACTTATGGAATCGTCAGTTACTATTGTAGTTTGGAAACTAGATACGTTGATACGTTGAACTCTAGATGCGTTGGAACGTATCTAGATATCTAGGGCATCAGGCCGGTTTTTAATTCCAGTTGGAATTTTTCAGTGCCTACCATGATTCGGCGGAAGTTATGTCGGAGTCTTGACTGTACTAAACGGACATGCTAGCGTCGAAAGCCTGTATTCAGAGAGCTTCTAACCAATCAGTTTTAAACATGTTGACCACGGAGACATCCCTAAATATATGCTTTCGGTCCGTCATAATAAAGTCAATTTCATTCCTTGTCACAGTATCTGCCGTATCCATTTTCTATGGGGCTTCTTATTAAAATAAGAGTTTATTAAGAAGAGGCCCTCTTTTTCGAGGAAGTTTATCAGCATTTGCCCCCTGCGATTTCGACTTCCGACTCCATGTGTTCCCAGACTCGATTCGACACCATTTTGTGCTCCCACTTTGGCATTAAAGTCCTCCATAACAACATTAAAGTGGGCCTTACAGGTGCTATGTAAAACCTCTGAGACATCCTTATAAGTTGTCTCCACATCGTCATCTGAATGTGTCCAGGTCGATACGTATACTTGTATCACTTTGAGGCTGCATCTCTTAGTGAGTTTAAGTACGAGATACGCTACCCGACCAGACACACTAGAGATTTCGACAAAGTATCCTACAATGGAATTATTCACGAGGATCCCACGCCGCCTTGAGATGGAGTGTCGCCTTCCCTGAAGTGAAATAGGTGAACTGATGGCAGAGTTATGGTGTCCTTTACCTTGTCTTCGGACTTCACGTAACCCCAAAACGTGGCATCGGATTTTTCTGAGTTCCACGTCCAGCTCAACTAAGTGATTATCTAGTAGAAGCGTTCGTCCGCTATACGTAACCAGGTCAAGTCGGTGGTAGCGATCCGTAGCCCGGAGATTCTTAGCACCTCTTGTTCCACCGTTATCGTAGCCGCTACCGTGGCCAGGACTAGTGGAACTACCGGGAACTAGAGGCTGAATTCTGCTGTTGTCGTCCATTAAAGGTAAACTTGTATTTGCCACGCTGAGCAGGCGGATTGGCAATCTCATATTAGATTTCGGACCAGCGCCACTGCTACCTGGCGCCGATCCGATTGATGGTATCGCCATCACTCGGCGCGACCGCTATTTATTGTCACTATGAAGCAGACGGGACACCAAACAACCAGGCCGCTGAAGCCTTCTAGATCCTAAGAGGCTATTGTCTTTTGACAACTTTTACGTCATCCTGGGCTTGGGTTGAGGGTGAGGTATTCTTAAGCCGCCCCCACACAGCACTTACGTAATGTGTAAGTATGTATGCAATGCAAGGAAAAATATGGTTATACGCATAATGTTTATACAGTTGATGTGCGAGGCCTCGTGAAAATTGTTAGTGCATTTCAGTACGTCACACGTTGCATAACCAGCGACTTGGACAGTGAGATGTGTTGACGCGGCAAATTATTGAGGGTAGATGAACAGCCGCTAGGGATGTACCGTGTGTGACATTGTGGCGTTCAGTCGATGAAACGGTTAAATGACTTATAATAACATCGTAAGCTTACGTTGTGTCTTTTAAATTTAAAGGATGCATATTATTATCAAAATAAACAAAATTTGTTTTAACTTTTAAGGCAAATTTATATGAGATATAAAACGCCTGTAAATAATAAAATGTGAGCACGTAAAAAATACAAAACAATTTTCCCTACTTTCATTTCATGTTTTGATAATTTAAATTTCATTAAATCAAAAAATAGTGAACTTAGAAAGTTCCAGTTGAAACGACTCTTAATATTGTTTACACAAAGTGAAGGTGAACTTAATTAAAATAAATAATATTTAAATATTTTCCCTTCGTTACTCAACCAGTACATAAATAGTTGATACATATATAATCCGCCGTAACTGTATGTATTTAGTATAGTTACGAACCTTAAGCGCAATATAAGTTCGGCCACATTTCTAAAATATACATAAACGTAAATGATAAAGGAAAATGTGAGGAGTGACTTTAAAATATATCGTCTCTGGGTCCTTATAAACTAATGCATGTCTTCTAAATTGTCTACTCGAAACCGATAGCATTGAAGTAGATAAAATGCAAATTATTTTGTAATAGCAGCATTATGACGTATACCGAATAAAGGATCTGCCGAGAGAGGATCGACAATAGGGTTTCCTGTATTTAACTATGTAGCAAACTTATACTCCATTTAACCTAAGATCCGACCGAATTATTAAGTTAGCTTGAATACAGGTGATTTATTTTGCATATCCATCTGAATTGTATATCTATCCGAAATATTTTATTGAAACAGTTCAACATATAGAGAAACTATAACTAATTTCTTTATCCATCAAAATACAACGAAAATTACGTTTAGAGATTGTAACATTTACAAGGGATGTAAATTTATCGTGAGGTCTCGAAACAAACATTTAAAATGACAAACATGATTATGCAATCCTTTCAAAATATTTAAAATCAAATTTATTAAAATAGTGATGCTGTCCTTTATTCCGTCGTGAAGCTTTTGTGTTTTATCACGTGGCAACCCTAGTCGAATATCGATGATACTGGACGACAAAAATTTTCAATTGAAATATTTTTAATAGAACGGTATTGAATAGGTTTCGGTGAAGCCGTGGAACCTGGAAAGGTATTATCATACGTAAATTGTACCGTTTTATTTATATATTCAATTTACTTAATCATAACATATTTACTATATTTTTACGTCTGATTCACATTATCGATGTAGCGGTGAAGTTTGGATCGTAAACTATAGTTATTCTAAATTTGTACAAAGAATTATTATGAGCATCGACGCCATTCACAGCTTGTATTTTTCAAATTAATTATTATTATTGTTTATTAATATTATTTCATGTTTACTTTGTGTCCTTCGGTGTGTGATAATTTTCTCAAAATCTAATTAAAAATTTTTGGTGTGGTTTTTACCTACAGATACAGCGCTTTCCGTGTACAATTTAAATTATTTTACGTTGTTCATTTGGTCCCTTTTCTAACTTTTACACGAGCTAAGCGGGGTGGGTTGTTTACTACATTATACTAATGTTTATTACAATAAAACTACTTTTACGGATTCTATCGCAGTTTATTAAATTATTTAATAGCCCGACGTTTCAGAATCTTTACAGTAACCATGGTCACGGGTGGTCTCAACTCAGTCCACCCGTATATATAGACCGCTATAGAATCCGTAATAGTAGTTTATTGTAATGAGTAACATTCGCGTAAACTTAAGTCATCAGTGCCATAATATTTCCTTTTATAACAGAATTTAATAACATTTATTGAATTATTAAAACAAAACAAAGTTTCAGTTGATTAAATTTTATGATTGTAACAATTAGCACTGGATAGAAGCTCGTATATTAGACCCTTGTAATGAGGCACGGAACGAAGAAGTCAAGGTAGATTTACTTACTACTGCAATGAACAATGTTTGTTTAAGCAATATGAAATGAGCTTATAAACTGTATGAGTTTAAATTACCTACTATAACTATTAATGGAAAATGAAGGTCGTAGCTATGAGATACGCCTTAATGAGATAAAATAATTGCAGAAACTGACTCGGTATGTTAAATGTAAGTATCCCAGTTCTATACGAAACGACGCCTTCTCGTCAACAGAAACCACATTGGTTACTTTGTGCACTTTATTTAACTGAAAATAAATCTTTTAATTGAATTTTATTATAATTATAACAAATTGAGACGAGAGAAAATGATATTCGGTTGATAATAACTAATTAAGGTGTTTACGTTAATTATTTATAACGTTATAACCTTTTCTAAGTGGTTAGACATAACTGTTTTTTAGGAATTGAATATAATTTTAAAAAGTAAGACCTTGATTGCTTGTTTTGTCTTCTTATACTGTATTATATAAGAAGAAAAAAGATAAAAGTTTCTAATGATATGAGTAGGTAGAGTACTTTAGTACTGCAGCGGAATTGGGACCACCCAACTTGCTCACACGATACGGCCGTAAAGTGACAAATTCAGTGTCACGTTTTGTACGGTGCGTACGTTATGCGAATGTCTATGGACGTCAAAAGGTTCCAACATATCTGTGTCTCCTTTTTATATAATAGAGAGCAAACTAGAAATCGGAACCGACGACTATCAATGCCCATGAACATCCACATAATCACTTTGGCGATGCGTTGCCCCCCCCTCCACAATGAGCCACCGGCTACTCACAAACCACACGAAATGCGACTGATGATGTCACATTACGGTGGTATTATATGAGTGAGAGGTACCTCCTCCGTCGTGGCGGCCCAACTCCGTTGCATAGGAGGATGTAGTGGCATGCACTATGCATGTACATCATCCTATGGCATGGCACTACCCCTCCCTGTAATATTTAAAATCTTAAGTTATACGCTATTTAGAAAGGCCTACTTTTCGTAGTCGATATTGCAAGCCCCTCACTAGCTGTCTAACAATGATTACCGGATCGCTTGTCAGTTGTCAACTGTTCGTCCGGACCGGCGGCGACAGCCATGGCTGACGAGTCAGAATCGACCGAACGTTGATAATGTACTATGTGGCTGTATGATATTATATTTGCAAGGAGTTAAGCATAACGTAGATTCACGTTTTTTATTATCTGTTCTGATATGAAATATTAATCAAATTGCAAGTCATTATTTTATTTTTATAAGCGAGAGAAAAAATGAAAAGCCTTGTTTTCCGTCACACGATTAGTTTTCCCGCTCTCGAATTGCATAAAAAGCTGGCGAAGAGTGAAGTTATTTTACTCAGATAATATTTACACCCATAAATATTCAAATAGCAGATACACAGTAGCGTTCCTACCTTCTTTTTGATTTTTTTTTTTTTTTTGGTGACACGGGAAACGCATTTACGCGACTTCGCCTGCGCTGGGTGGCGTCCAGTGCACAAAAGCGCTTCCTTTGTTCCTCCTTCTTCGCGCACCAGCATACAACAATATTTTGGAACCAACTGTCTTCCTCGGTACTTCCGACCAATTTCTAAGACATTCAATTTTAATATATACAATATTTAGAACAAATGCGAATACTTATACGCCTAGATGTCTATAGACGATTGAAGTCAATAGCTATTTGCTCGTTGTAAAATAATAAGTACTAGAGGCGAAACTTGAATAATTGTTTGAAACAGGTAACTAAAATTCCATTGCATAGGAGAATGTAGTGTCATGCACCATGCATGGCCTCCTGTGCAGCATGGCACTACCTCTTTATAAAACATAAATTTGTAAAATTTATAAAAAATTATAGGATATTGATTTTAATAGGATATTGATGTCTAAGTTTACGCGAATGTTACTCATTATAATAAAACCACTACTTAGTTTTATTGTAATGTTTATTTCCGTTGTCATAGTAAATGTGACATTAATCCCGACGGTACTTAGCACAGGGCTAGGCCAATGTCCCCACCATGGTTTGTCCAACAACACAAACACCAAGCCTTGTCGTGGCGGTGGGGCTTAGTGGCCTAAGGTGAACCCAGGCGAAGCCAATTGAGCCGAGGGGGATCTCTGCACCCCTGATGTAGGAAGAGGGGGCTAAAGATCAGGAGGAGGAATCGCTCTCGGTACCCCTCTTATAAGAAGAAGGGACCAAATAGCTACAGGACAGGGCGCCTTTGCGCACGGGGCAGGGGGCGAGGATGGAAACCTCACCCCATTGCACTATCCCAAAGTCGGTGGGGTTGTCCTGTAATGCGGGGCAATACCATCTGTGGAGGTGGAGTTGGCCCCCTCGGGGGCTGACTAGCACTCGAGGTGCCCTGATGATTTGTTGTTCCGGGGCACCTCACCAAGGGCGGCACTGATGGCACTCGCGGTGGTTTTTGTGTGTTTTCGGCACTATCATGTGCCGCGAGTCCCACACATCACTGGACCCCCACCCAGGGCCAGTGAAGGCGCGTAAATGCATTTCCCCGCGTCAACGAAAAAAAGTCCACATATATAATATTATACAAAAAAAATTAAGATAAAATGTGGTTCAACGGTTTAAACGGTATGAAAATTGTCTGCAGCTAAGATTACGTAAGGCGCTAAATGGCCGTCTACCCGGTAAGCACTTAGATAGGTAAACACTAAGTACACTCGTCCTGATAGACTCGTTCCGAGCTGCAGTGCAAACATTTGCGCTCAACACACTTGTGCTACCGTCTTATATTAATTTTAAAAGATTCGCTAACGAATGTTTATATTACCTTGTTATTTTGAAAGGTAAAGTAATGGATAGATTGTATTTATTATTTAATACAGCAAGTATAAGAAGTTCCGATGGTGCTAACCACTTTTACGATACCTCTCGCTCACATATACTTACTTAACTTAGTATAAGTTCAAATCTAAGAACAGAATATTTCGTTTACTACACGATGCGTGATGTAACACCCATTACTTTGTGCTGGTGTTGCATAAGTGAGGAGATAAATTCCCACACGTAGCGGCCTGATTTGATTGCAATCCATTAATCACTCTCACTAAAAATGAAGTGAAAAATATTGACACAGGGAAAGTACTTTCGCTTGAAAACGTTTGGAATATTCGATAAGCACAATGCAGCTATTGCAATTAATTTATATTGCGAATTGTACACAGTTTGTCACCGCTTTGTCATGCTTTCGCATGAAGATTCTAGATGGGTGTTACAATATCACAGGAAATATTAATATTTTTTAATGGATGCCCATTTTTTTATGGTTTACAAGTAACTACATTCATTATACCAGACGAAAAGTCTGACCAATGTATCAGTTTAACCGTAACCTAATTTAAAAGTCTGTACATGTATCTCTATTATATATTTGCTGAATATCATTTAAAATTCTCGAACCATATTCAAATTGTACACACAAATCAGTCTCTAGGCCAAACGCATTTGTTTTATCAAACTAAATAATAATAATTACATAACCATATAAATGTAGCTCTGCTTTAATAAGGGCTGATTGTACATCGACGTTTGCATTGTTAGCTTCTTTTTGTATTGAATGGGGGGCAAACGAGAAACAGAGCTCTCTGATACTGTCGACGCCCATAGACATTCACATTATTCATGCAGATGGGTTGCCGTGATTTCCTCCTCCACTCCATTGGGCCACCGGCTACTCGCAAATCACTCGCAACGCATAGCTGTCACTTGATGACCGAGTCGTGTGACCAAAATTACCTCCCCGGTCTGGCATAGCATGGCTCTACCTCTTACTAAATTTCTTATGATATCTTTATACTGTGAAAAAGTGTGTAAGTGTAACGTAATTTTGAATGAAAAAAAAA
Source organism: Eumaeus atala (assembly GCA_017140195.1). NCBI lineage: Eukaryota > Metazoa > Arthropoda > Insecta > Lepidoptera > Lycaenidae > Eumaeus > Eumaeus atala. The sequence goes on from JAFELO010003136.1 coordinate 819,248, forward strand.
TCGTAAAATTCTGAGGATAAAATATAATCTTCAGCTCTTTTCCTGATTCGGATCAAGGAATAACGGAATTTATTGAATCAAATTGTGTTGAATTAATTAATTAATTTGTCATATAATACCAAAACCAAACAGACCGTGTATTATCAATTACGTACCCGTATTGTCTATACAATACCTATGTACATAATTATCGCAGAGTATGCAAAAATAATAAATTAATAAGTGATAGATTAGTTTTTCAATAATATTTTTTAAACATTTTTTATACATTATATACCTCGATGTATAAATTGTGTTTTTTTTTTTTGAGGATTTCCAATATATAAATAATAAACTGATGTTTTTTTTATTTTTGAAAAATATGATAGTAAAGTTGGGAAAATTATGCGACACTGACAAGTCGAGAGCAGTGCTCAGCTGTTTGCAAAATTACTGTTTCAACGCAAATTTAATTCCTACTGCGTATTGTGTGATTTATCATCCCTGTCCCACGATCATACATTATCTACGCTAGCTATCAGAATTGAGATATTTTGTATAATATATAAAAAAATTTGTTCGGCGTCTCATTGAAATGAAACTTTTTTTAGACCTTTGTGTCTTCTGGTTTAGGGAGACGATAGGAGACAGACACCCCCTTCACGTATACAGATGGGAAGAGATGTACTGGGTTGTTTTATGGACGTACCCTATAGTGATTATATGAAACAACTTAGGAAAAATGACCTAGCAGTAATAATTATGCAAGAACATTCATACATAATGTTACCCGTATCAATAAGTAAGCGGCCGTGTTCAATAATGTAAAAAAATGAGAGTTGTATAGTATACAGGCAACCTTATTATGTTATAATGATATAAATTGAAATGAGATGTGAATTTAACAATTTATAATATTATTATATCATAATTTGCAAACAATTTAAATTTGACATGGTGTATTAATACATTTTGACATAAGACTATTAAGATTATTATTATATAAACTTTTCATAAGTTATAAATATTAGCATATAATAGATGACACCATTATTTTGCAAAGCAATAACCATTTTGGATTAATGACATGACATAAAATTGTTTCATTATGACCATTGAATACGAGATACACCATACACCATTTCATCCTGTACTCATTCTGAAGTATCCTTGAATTTTTCATCAAAGCCAACTTCGCGCACATGATTTTAAGCCGCTTTTACGAAGCAGATCGAAAGAAGTGCATATTTAAACATAGTTTTTTGCAAAGACAATGTTACGCATACGATTTTAATTTGTTTTCAGAAAGTGCTTAATTTGTGATTTCTTTTATACGGACGGTTTTGAGATGCTAACCTGCTGCTTAGGAACAGGTAGTGCCATGAGTCATAGGAGGAGGTAGTACCTTGCATCGTGCATGACACTATCTCTTTCTAAGCAACGGGTTCGGACCGGCACGATTGGGGAGGTAACACTCATACCACACATAATACCGCCGTAAAGTGACATCTTTAGTGTCGCATTACGTGGGGTTTGTGAGTAACCTGTAGTCCATTGGGAGAGGAAAGGAGGGAAATAATAAATAAATATTTATGTGGATGATCATGGGCGTCGGTCCTCGATTGCTGGTTTGTTTCCTATACAGTAAAAAAGATATCGGTCGATTTTACATTAGAATTATTATTGGAAACCACAAAATAACATTCCTTAGATCCTAGGGATCCTATCTAGGGATCTAGGACTAGCTTGAACGAAAAACACAACAAATAACGAGAGTATAAAAAAATCTGATTGAACACACGTCGTGAATGCTGACACTTCTCAGGTTCTTAAACATCTTAACCGTAATCAAGTAGGCAAGGAGGTGAAATTTTGTATGAGAATTTTAGAGCCGTAGATAGAAGTTACAAAACTTGTAAAATGTTTCCTTGTACTTTAGTTGTTGGAGTAATGTAAGAAGGGAAGATAGTCTTCTCGCGTAACCATCCAAGAGCGAGTCGAACTCGCCTATGAAGGGTTCCGTAGCAGCAAACCAAAAAAATCTCATCTCTTAAACTATAATTTACTTCAAAGCAATTTTCGTTCCTTTTTTTATAAATGCTATAATATTGTCCTATTTTTTTACAATTTTCCTCTTAGTATTTACGTTTGAGCAAATTGTTAGCAAAACCAAAAACTTTCTTACAAACCTCCATACAATTTTAACCTCTCCAATCACTTACGTCTATGCCTTCTATATTTTTTTTGTGGTGGTGTTATTTTTTCTTTTTTTAGTTACGTATATGTTGGGTTACTTTTATGTTCCAAGGTCATACTATATCTTGTAGGAGCGGTTCATAATATACAAATATAGAGTTTTGATACATGCATTCGGACAGACGAACATGAAAACTATAAAGGCTCCATTTTTTGTCTTTTGGCTACGGAACCCTAATAATATTAGAGCGCCGTGGCCGCCATTGAAATAATGGAAAATTCGTCAACCGTCGTTGCATGAATGGCGTCAAACCGTTTATTTTTTTCTTGCTTATGCTTCGTCCGTAAAAGGTGTCAACCACACACAGACAGACAGCAGCTGTGGACTTTGTTTTATAATATATACAGATATTAGAATTAATTAATTTTTATATAGGTGTAGTATAGATAAAGGGGCAAACGAATAATAGGAGCATATCTGCAACTACTGGCGCCCATATACATCCCCACAATTGTAATAACGATGCGTTGCCTTCCTTTCCTTCTCACCTACAGTGGGCCAGTCCATTACAATTCAAAAATATATGAATATGAAAACTCTTGTTAAAACTATAGAGAATCAATGAGTATGTCAGCGTGATGTAATGCATTGCCACCTTCCAATTTTAGTTACTTGGGGCCACGAAATGGACTTGAAAACCGCATTTTTTATACTTTCGACGCCCACGGACAGCCAGGTAATTACTATGATGCGTTGTCCTCCTTCTTCCCCCCCCCCCNNGAGCCGCCGGCCACTCACATACCGCACGTAACGTGACAGAGACGCAATCACCTTACGGCGGTATCAAGTGAGCGAGAGGTACCTCCCCGGTCGAGCCGGCCCAATTGCATAGGTGGCAATTGGCCAACGATTCATTTTTTTTAACTATATGTTATTGTTTCCATTGCTCCTTTGCAGTCTAATCGTGGAAGCATATAACCAGGTATTGCAACACCTAGTTTGCTGGGGTAGTCCGGCGGATCCGACAACAGTCTTCCGAATCCGTTGATCGGATCTAACGATAGCATATTCCGTCGAAATAACCGCGGTTGTAAATTAGGCTATTCTAAAGCCGCTCTAAACGCGACGAAAAGCTGTCACTTCGTATATCATGTGAGCGAGAGGTTGTGTCGGTCCAATTACGCTGCAGTACACCATGCCTCTACGTCTACTTATCCACTTCAGACAGTTTTGACCAGGATTTTCATAAAATACTATAAAAGGGAATCGTTGTAACTCTGGCTCACGTTTTATCCCCGTCAAGCTGTCGCGTATACTTTGTTAGTTTCCTGTGTCTGGTACAGATGTGTAGAAATAGGAGGTCAACGCATCTGCATAACCATTGGTTGGATGGTCGTTGTCATCGAAAGCCTGCGACCGTTCACTCGATCTCTTAAGCTATAAAAAATCAGGAAACACGAACTTGATCATAGGATCACTTAGCTATTATTTCATAAATTCCAATAAGGGGCGGCGACGTTCGACAAGCAATCGTTCCATATTTTATGTTACATTTAGTATCAGCTCTAATATACCGAATACATAACGGAAAACAGAAGCCATCCTTTATCTAATGTACTCCGTGGGGTCATTAATATGATGACAAAAACCATCCTTTATTGTTATAAATATAAAAACCAAAGAAGCCATTTGTTAGACTAGATTCATTATCTAATCCAAAATGTGAGATTTTTCTCGGTCTATAAGTGTTATCCCGAATAGATGAGCTATCAGGACTGCTGCAATATGCACTAAATACTACAGAATAATTATTTTATGCAAATGTTGCTTGCAAAACAAAAAATTTCTTTTGTTATGCAAGGCGATATGAGAGTGATTTGTAATATCTATTTCCCAATAATCTATTGCTTAAATTCAAATGTCTTTAATTTGATTAGAATTTCGTTAGCAACAATCTATAAACTGGAGACCAACTTGGTGAAACTGGTCTCGGAAATATATCCCGAAGGATACGTTTCATTCGGTTCAGTTTGAAGTTTATATTCAATGTAACTTTAACGTTTATTATGATGTAAAAAGTTGATACAACGCGCTGAGTTTCAAGGCGTAAAATTAGGAATGAATTTTTTTCCACATCGAGAATTGTGTTAATTGTGATCAGAAAATAGTTCATTTGCAATTAGAGACGTTTTGAAGCAAAACTTCATTACGCTCGCTTGACTCGGGGAGTAAGCTGGTAAATACGTTACAAGATCGTCATGAAAACGAGATCAACGAAAGTTGAGAGGGAGCTAAGCTAGTGAAGATAGAAAGAGTTTCGTATATGTAGTAGTATTGTTGGGGCAAGAGGGACAGGTGTGAGCACATATTTTTTTTTCTCTCTTCTCATAGGCAGTGAAAGAAATAAAGTTAAGTTTGTTTTTTATTGCATAAGGGGGCAAACGAGCAATCGGAGCCTTCTAATGACTACCGACGCTCATAGACATTCGCATGGTTGTTTGTTACGCACCTCATCATCTCGTCATGCTCCTATCATTCCCTACTCGTATAACGCACGAAACGCGACAACGACGCTGTCGAAAGGTACTTCCCCGGTCGTGCCGGCCCAATTCTAAAGCAATTAATTGGTGTTGTTGTATTTCATCTTCCAGGTTGTAATGTATCGTCAATAGTCAAAATGCAACGTGATGATACGTTACAACCGGGTTATTATTACAAAAGAGCCATTATGTTTTTATTATAAAAAATATACCAAAAAAATGCATAGTTCTCTAGTGCTTGATTTAGCGCAGAGTAAACCGTAGGGCATAGGAAGTAGGGAATATTTCCTTTGTGTTTAATGATACATTTTATTCATTACTTCACCTTTTAACTTTTTTTATGTTTCGTACGTTTCATAGCCCAAACACGTTTACCTTGTGAAATATGGCACCTGCAATGTTATTTCGCTGCTGCATACTGTATTGATGTGTTCTGCTGGCGACAGGATTCCACGACTTGTTTCCATCTTATTGTACTTCGAACACGATGAAGTATATCAGACCCAAGGTCCAATATGATCCGCGATTTGTCTGGTGCAAATAATGTCGCCGCATTGGTTAGATATTCAGAGATTAAAGAGTAGTGTTTTCACCACGTGCCACCGTACCCTGTACGGACCCACCAGTCATAATCATGTCCATGAGCCATTCACTTACTTGAGCGCCAAGAACATTTTAGCTACCGCGCGCGAGCTGCCTCTGACATCAGAGTCAGGGGACGAGGGACTCAGCGGCCTCCGGCCATGATAGCAATCGCACATTATAATAATCATTATGATATCTGCGGGAAAGCGGGAGCCAGTCCACCTTTCGATCCCAAAACTCGTCTTATCTCTTGACCAGCACTCATAGCTGTTACTCCAATCTGTCTGACAGTAGTTCTAATCTGTTTTCTTTGCAGTTAATTTCTTCGAACGTGTGCGAAGTGATAGTCATCAGAAATTGCCTTTCAATTTTATACAGCTAATTTTGTAGTATGTTACTATTAATAAAATAAATTTCTTTGCTTTCATTTATTTATTAACATGCCATCTCCATTTATAAATCAACTCAAATAACGTGTGTATCTACTAGCTATTTGTGTAAATTTGCTTTTAGTCAGAGACCCAAAAATAGTTTGTTCAGTTTTATTTGTGTTTTTAATTCTCTACTGCAGTTTCTTTGTCTAAAAGGAAATAGAAAGCAATACAGGCCAAGCGAATTTTGATGCCACTATAAAACTTATTGGCCGTCATAGTTACTAACACTCACAAACAGGTATTTTTGAAAACATATTCAAAGTGATCTACTTTATTTCTGTTTTAATATAGAAACTGATATTAAAGACACTTAATTCAGCTACCAATAAAGCCCCTGATTTCAACTGCCGACTTGAGGCCAAAAACTTGAAATATAATTTGACATTCATAATATATTTTATACATACTCATTACAGAGGTTTAAGCTTTTTCAATACCTACAGTCTAATAGGTTGTTCTATAATAATTATAATTATTATAGTCATACTTCTTGTTATAACATAGGGGAACAAACTAATAATCGAAGCCATTAAGACATTACCGACCCCCACTAACATCCACATATGCGGGTGCGCTACTCTCCTTCAAGCTATCCACCAGAGAATCAGACAGGATAGACACCATTTGTTCATCCCGGCCCATTTCGGCTGTAATTCAGCATGGCACTACCTCTTACACACCTACCTAGGGAAGCCAACCCCATCACCACAGAATGTTTATTCCACACCATAGAACAATACAACCAACTTATATTACAATGGGGTGAAGTTTCCATCCTCGTCCATTTCTAATTTTTAGTCCCCTCTTGCTACAGAGCAGCCAACTAACTAGGTTCGCCCGCGATATTTATATCCACCCTGAGCTTCCAAATCCCACCGCCACGGGAAACTTTAAACCATAGAATGAAATCGATCATTTTATCTAATAGTAGCTACTAAATATTATTTACTATCTGTATTACAATTAGTTCTATCACCGCAACAACTCATGTACTCTACAGTGATGTATAGTCATAAGACAATGCGTTATACATTACGTAATATCGGTCGCATCTGCACTCTGTGTTGTGTTCAAACGCATTGTTATCTATATAGCAATCTATTTGTTACAAACAGACAATATATGCGTCGTCTAGTCTGAGCGGTAAGAATAATTTCACTCGAGGCATCAGACGACCTGTAGAAGTGGGCATCTTTATTTTCTTCTTATTGATGTTTACATCCAGTCCTGATAGCTCCAGTACGAATTCGCCGAGGCCAACTTTAGCTGAAGCGGATCCTTCATTAGAGATGGGTGGAGGGAACTGGTCCCCTAAGTCGGTTATTTCATCTCCAAGTACTTCTGCTCGCATTCCATCTGTACAGAGCACTGTATCTACAGAGATATGATAGAGTAGCAGCATTTAATACAATACGTGATTTACATCATAATATAATGCCATAGATTGACATTGTTAACATTCCCCTAAATTACATGAAACTAACCAAAGTCCATTAAATTATGTATACACACGGCGGTGTAATTAACCATGGAACTAATTATCCTGCAGTGATAATACCAATTGTGAGACTTTAGTCAGATATCAGACGCCATGCGTGGACTGTGCAAAGCTAAAATTTAACAATTGGCCGCCGAATAATATAATTTGGACCACAATGAAGTAAATACATTTTTATAACTTCAGGAAGAGATAGTATCATGTGAGTAGCCGGTGGCTCATTGGTGGGGGAGAAGGAGTGCAATGCATTGACATAGTAATTATGAGGATGTTCGTGGGCGTTGGTAGTCGTAAAAAGGCTCAGCTGTCCTTTGCCCCCCTATTCTATAAAAAAAACCAGTTTTATTTGGTTTGTCGTCGTCGTTCTTCAAGACTAGTAATTGAAATTTGACCCCTTCCTTTTATCCAATTGAATTTACAAAATATATATACTCTTTAATGCTATTTCTCTTAACTTTACAGCTACCATGATCATGGGCGGATAGCTGTAAAGCTTTTGAAACGTATGGTTTGTAAAATACTCAATAAACCGCGACAAAATCTGTAAAGTAGTTTTGTTATTATGTGTAACATTATCGTAGCCCTAAGAAATCATTTGATACTTTTTGTTAAAACACATTATATGGACTATATTCGCATATCTATAGGTATCAATATCCTTATAATTTTGTAGAGTTTGTTTTGTTGAAATGTGAACTTAGTTCTGGGAAGTATTGGTCCAATTTTATTAATTATTCCGGTGTTCGATAGTCCATTTTCTGAGGAATGTTTAAAGCTATTACAGCCACGCTATCACAAATAGCAGTGATATTATAGATTAGAATAAAAATACCATTATTCAGTAATCCTACACAAGAGCAATACAGACAAAGGTAACAAAATATTAATGCTAAAGAAAGTGCAAATAAAATAATAATAAAGAGTAGTAAAAATGTCACCTATATATAACAAGTTAACAGCTACGCAGTGCTATCTGCACCGCAATACAGTGTTCCACTAAAGTGGACGTCAATCGGCATGCGACGGAGAACTGAGGTTCACCGACACCGATTTTCACTGACATCCGGGAGGTAAGACGGTAGTAAGTAGGCAATGCCTATAAGGAATACTCACTATATAATAATAAAAGAATATTACAAAAATAAATCCATATAGAGTGTAAGGCATAATATAAAATGAATAATGAAATTAAATATATATTCATAATGATGATATTAGTTAGAGTTGTGTAACAAATACGTCTTATGTTTATTTTTATAATTATTTATTGTATTTAGCGATCGTAGAGGTGGTAAATTGTTCCAACACTTAGTTGCCGAATATCTAAAACTACCCCGAAATGCTGCAGTTCTGTGAAGTTGGGTAATGAGCAAGTACGCAAATCCTCTCGTAACATGAGTAAGCTGCTTATCGCAGGCCCACTGAAGTTTGCCGAAAAGGTATGGTAGTTTTCGATATCTAATGATGCCAAAGAGCAGGGTGGCAAAATAAAGCTGCCTTCTCTGATCCACACGAAGAATTATGGAGTTTTTGAGAAAGCGGGAAACATGTTCACGTAGAGGGATGTCGAAGCAGTAACGGCCGCATGCATTCTCTACTCTTTGTATAAGTTCCTTTGAACAAGAAAGTAGACACGATCCGATTACAGCGCCTGCATAGTTCAAGTTGGATAAAACTAAAGACTCACATAACTTCAACCGAAGATCGATATTTAATTTTATATAAAACCTTTAGCCTGTAAAAGCAATGACTGACAATCCGTATCACATGTTTTTCAGACTTTAATTTTTTTATATACCCAAATTTCGTACTTCAACCACACAAATTTCTGCATCCAGTATTTTCACCACAGGAGATTTTTGATTGATTCTGTATACCTGATTTCTGGTGCCGATCCATTATGTATTTAGTTTTGTTTGAATTAATTATATTATTACATTAGCCTCGGACCAGATAGCAACACAGGAGAGATCCTCGTTAAATTTAGTTATTGTGCTGCCTATGTGAGTAGGATTACACGAAATGTATAGTTGTATTTTATCTGCGTAAATATGATATTTGCAGTGTTTAACGTGTTTGACGATATCAGCACAGTACAGTGCAAAAATCAATGGACCAATTATGGACCCTTGAGGAATCGCCCTATTTGAGGGGCTGACGTATACTCATTTATGCATAGGCGACGCGCGTCCCCATCCACTATCCCCGACGTGTCGGTACCTGGGCGCGTTTGTGCTGCACGCAGGATGTTCTCGCGAATGGACCTCCTCGCGAGGCGCACTCTAATAAGCCGCGGCCGTTGCTGTTCATCACGATCAACTGCTGCACCACGTGGACCCTCGCGCTCCGCATACACAATGTCATTGTCATTGATTGTGATACTCACCCTGCTTCTCTGGCAGCCCCGCGATCTCAATGTCATTGAGGAAATCATTTTGCTCACGATCATTGAGCTCTACCTTCAGCTGTGAAAATATGACCATGAGACTCGCCTCGCCCATGGAGCCTTGCAGTTTTAGACGTTCTTCAACTACAGTGAGCCGGTCATCCATATCGTCGAGCCACTTGGTAAAGTCTGCCATGGTGGCTATCTCCGTCTTTGACGAAGATACTTCGCGTCGCGCTGACACCATTTCGATGCGCAGAAGCCTCATTTCCTCTGCCAAACTGGTACCTATAACATCTCCTACGAAGGCATCCTGGAATACGTCATCCAATTCCACGTCAGTTGAGCGGGTGGTGGAGGTGGTCGGAGACTTTTCGATCCCTTCTCCTTACATATAGGACATCGCCAGCTAGACGCCCTGCTCGGATTGAACCGAGAGTGACATGTAAAATAAGTTTTATATACCAAAATATACTTCTTATATATGTGCCGGCTGGTGTGGTTTTATTAGGTACCTCGACCATATTCGAGGAAGATACAAGCGCACATATAAATGTCTTACTTGGGAATCGTAGAGTAAAATTTTACACACTTAACTCCGAAAAGCTTGTTAACTCTAATGAAACATATAAAGCGCCAACTTTGCCAGCGTAAAGGAGAAGCGTGAAAACCACAATTATTTTCGCTCCAGCACCCTGTCTCACCCGGCGTTCTCTGCAAATCCGAGCTCCTTGATTACCTTTAAACAAGTTCTTTCATTTAATCATTCTGTTTCACAATAATGAAGTGCGAGAGAGGAAGATATGAAAGAAAGTGTCGGTGTAAATATGAGAAGGGCATGCTACGTTGGTTCGGGTATATAGAAATAATGACAGGTGGAAGGTTAACAAAACGGGTATACAATGCGAATGTGGAATGATGTTACCAGGGAAAACCAAGACTAATTCACCATGATCTGTTTGATCGGGTGCTGGCCGAAGGTGGATTCGAGTCTTCGTTGCTGCTGGACATAGGCCTCTTCCAAGGAACGCCAAGACGACCGATGTCTGTCTATCCCGGAGCAGCACGGAGATCGTCATCCCATGTGGTGAACGGTCGAACAACACTTAGTTTTCCTAAATGCGGCCTCCACTCCAGAACCTTAGTGGCCAACTGCCATCTGATCTGAGTGTGTGACCAGCCCATTGCCAATCCAGCGAACTTATTCTTCACGTGATATTTGATACTTTAGTTCTCTGCCTTATGACGTCACTACGAATTCTATAATTCTGAGAAACACCTAACATAGCACATTCAATAGCCCGTTGAGCTACCGCTAACTTGCGGACCAGTCCTTCCAGTAGAATTAAGATAAAATCATGTGTTTAAATGATGACAACTGTCCAATTTATTCTATGTCCTTTAAATGATTAGTGGCACGAAACCAGACTAGATTATATATCATATAATTTTGGATCGATTCGCTTTATATAAAATATAATGCAGAAACAATGAGTTTTTCGAAATGTAAGGGATTTTACGAGCTATCAAAAGTGTTTGCAACAACATTTCCTGACCACGTCATCTAGGACCATATCTGTATGGGATAGTCACTCATATTCGTCCATTACTTAATAAAGACAGCGCGAGTACATGTACGACTGGAGCACAAACAGTGCGCTGGATAGAGCTAAAGAAAATAAACAGAAGAAACTTGTGAATTATACAGCTATTTCTATACATGAGCGCAACAAAAGACTTACATTGCGACATTGGTCTGGAGTCACGCGACGCAATACTATATCGAGTCCACCATTGATATATTATAAATGTAGACATACACAGCTATCATTATCAGATGATTTAGCACCTTACTGCCTTTTTATGGCTAAGGCTGCACTTGCCTTTCTGTTAATACGATCGGGAAGGAACATCTGTTGTACTCATTTTTAACAATGCGAAAGTCACAAGAGAGCGCAAAAATCGCTGTTCTTATTGGTCCAATTTCTATTGGTAAGTTCCTTGTATAGTAAAAACAACTCTTATTTTGCAATATTATTTATCCGTTGGCCTTGTGTGACCTAAGTACATGATTAACCCCCATAACAACTTAGATGTGAAATAAATTATACATAATTATTGGACTATGGATATTAACACGATAAAACGTTGTTTTAATAATCCAGCTATCGATAGCTAATGTGGATAGAATCTTAACATATTTCCTGAGGAACTTTTGTGAAAATTTTATCGCCAATAGATGATATCGATATATAGAATATAGAAAACGACCGTAAGAGACGAGCATCCCGATAGAGGTACTTTACTCGTTTCAATCAGGTCAATTCAGTTTCATTAACTTCATTCATAACTAGTTTACCGTTGCGGACTATATAGTTTCACGTGATAATGGTCCTTTAATTTATATGTTGACTCATCGCTATTCGCGTATTCGGACCATTACTATGACTCGAAACGTGTCTATGACATTATACTTTTGCATCGTGCATGCAGTAAGCGTTATCGTTTTACAAAATGTTGATACGTCAATAATGTTAACAATTGTCTATCATTAAAATGTCTATGTTGAAGAGTTCTTTTGTTTAAAACGTAAACTGTATATTCTGTTACAGTAGAACTTTGCTTGCGAATTTTTTAGAGCATTGTTTCAGTTTCCGAACAATGTATTTCCTTCGTAGCAGCCTACAAATGACCACCAGCGAAGTTTGCAACTTTTTGTATTATGACGCACTATTTATTGTTAACTGTAAATGTATATTATTATTGTATACGTTATTATTGCAACTTGTATTATAGTTGTACGATTTTCATAATGATGCCGATTATCAATGTAATGTTAAATCTTTAAGAATTCATTTTGATATTTACGTATCACCCTATAGTGTTTGTTGTGTATATAAAAGACACTGGAGAAGGTCTGATGGACAATTTTTTTATATATATAATAGCAGTGTTCTATACCATAAGTAATTATATAGTGTAGGGCTAAGAAAAAAAGGAAAAAATGTGTTTTTTAACGATAAACGGCGAGACAGATATCAAAAAGGTAGTACTGTTGTCACAAAGAACCACTGTCTTTCTCCAATATGTTAATGGAAAAATCTATAAAGCCTCGTAAAACCACAAGAGATATCCTAATAAATATATTGGCAGTTCAACACTAATGGAATAAGTATTAAAAAGCCATCACAAATATAGAGAGAGATAAGCTCTGAAATATTTTACTTTAACCTCCTTGTAACTCATTTGATATTCCGAATGCGCTCGCCACACATGCCGCGCGAAGCTCTACCGGTTCTTAAGATATTAGGTGCAAACTTTGGTCCTTGTACCTACGATGTGCGTCACCTCAAACATCTGTAACTCTTACGGTCTGTGAGTATATTACGACCATTATGTTGTTAATGTTTTATATTAGAAGTTTTTCCATCAATGTTAATGAGATTTTAAGTTTTAGCATGAAGTAAATATTTTCTTTATTTGCTAAATGGTAAAATATATATGTAAAAAAAAGGTGTATAACATATTAGGTATAATTTCCAACATATTCTGTTGTCTTAGCGTGTACATACCTTACTTATACTTGACTGTCTAGTGGTCCAGTGGCTAGCATGTTCAACCACAGTCGTGAGGGTTCAAGTCCTGGGTCAGCATATTTTTCTAATAACAGTCTGAAGTCAGGAAGTTGGCAGAGAGGTTGGTCTTGGAGAGCACGTTAACAGTCGGGCCTACAACTGATATCTCTCCGGTCGCGTCGGTCTGCCGTCCCATCGGAATAAATGAGGGAGCAGAGAACGCACTTGCGCCAGTACGAACACTTGTGCACTATAATATGTCCTGCGTAGTTGGCTCATTTAACAATTCCAATTGTATGTTATATTTATTTTAATACTTTGAAAATAATAAATTTCACTATTACAACATATTGTAGTAATAATAATATCTGTGGGCTTATAAAACTACGTTTGTTTTTTTCCCGCTGGGGAATACATTTACGCATGCCCTCAGGCCCGACTTGACCCTGAGGGATATGGGGACTCGAGAAAAGACTCTCCCTACCCACTAAATCCCAGCGGTGTTCCTACACGTCCGCTAATGGAGGAGCCACGTGAATGCTGTGGGCATACCGCGAATCCACAGGCGGCCTTTGACTGCATTCCTCGGGAGAATTATTCTAAACTTTGATGAGGTGTACTGGTACACTCAGCATACCGAACAAATCAGGTCTTCCGTGCAGACGTCAATTTTCCTAAGCTGACGCTCAGTGACCTCGGCTACTGCAGGTACTACGCCTATACCTTGTAATTCTCGAGAGGAGCTGGTTATCCACCATTCTTACTGATTTTCCTATCGTTTACATCCGCGGCGAAAACATGCTATCTCGCTGCCTAGCATGGCAATAATTAGTGCTGGCAGCGAGAGATCATTGCATGTGACAGCAAAAAGTGTTGCTTATTCGTCCGCCCAAGAAGGGCATTCGGCCAAGCCGCCGTAATAAGCCGTGTCTTGTAAAGAGATGACAGGATGTTGTAGACTTCAGCCGAACCGCTTCAGACAGATAACGACCAAAGCATCCGTGTCCCGCCAGAATCTGTGGGAGGTGGAGAAGAGAGTATGAAGTGCTCTGATTTCCACCACCGGCGCTCTGTCTACTCCCGAAGCATGGAACGGATAGCCGTCAAAAGTTCTACGCCCATTCTTGATGTCTCTAGCCTCTCTGCCCATAGCTGAAAGCAGTTTTCTCGGGTAGCCCTTCTCCAGCTACGCAGCTCTTCAGATAACTGTTTAACTCACAGTCATACACTGCCAATAAGAGTCAGAAACTGCGCTCGACTGTAGATCCTAGGGATATTGCCTGCCAAGGCACATGCCGCATCCCATGATATCATTTTCTAGCCGCGAATCGCACGAATGACCATGGTACGAGTACGCTGGATGCTGCCTGCCTGACCCTGTAAGATCTGTTTGTTTGAGGCTGTAATTTCCCCCCACAACGGTGCCCCTACATAACCACCGAGCAGACCACGCCTAGAAATAACCGGCGGCAACCGAGGCTTGGCCGTCCTATATTGGGAAAGACCCGGGCCAATACCAGCCGCAGATAGACTTTTTGATATATGACAGGATAAATTGATTTTTAAATGTCCACCGACTGTCAAGAAGAAGGCAAAGATAAGACATCGTGGTCCCAACGACGATTTCTGTGCCTCCTATCGCCATCTCAGACGTTCGAGTTGGTCTGTTGCGTGGTCCATGTAAACACAGAGCTTCCGATTTCGTCTGAGCTACGTTTGATCCAAGGGGGTGGATACGACGGACCATTCGAGCGACTGCTGCCGTCGCGAAGATGGTGGCGTGTCTGAACATCTCCCCAAAGGCAACGACCAGAGTGTCAACAGCGTAACACATTGGTATCACTCCGGGAAGCATGTTGCCGCGAAGTACCTAATCACACCCGATGTTCCACAGAAGTGGACCATCTTCCATCTTGCGTCGGATACCTAACGGCACGTCTAAACAGATAGTCGGCAATGATTTCGCGCAGATACCGGGGCACCTTGTGGAAACGAAGCCCCTCTTGAACGGTTTCCCAGGGTAGGGAGTTGAAAGCATTAGAAACGTCCAAAGACACTGACATAACTAAAGAGGAAATCTTTCTAAGTAGAATCCGCCTATAGAGATTTCTTTCTTCAGCCAGGTTTTTTAAGATGAGATGGCGCCATCAGTCGATCTGCGTCGACTAAATCCAAACTGATTATTGTTTAAACTTTGTGTAAAGCAACTGACGGCAGTTTCTGATACGAGCCTCGCCTCTCCAATAATTTGACTACCTCGTGCGAGAGTACAATAGCGCGGTAGACCGAGGGTTGGTCTTCGAGCCAGCCGTCCTACCTAATAAGCACCAGTTTATCAGACTCCTGGGAAAATAACGCTACTGCAGGCACATCTAGGACCGTTTCCTTCGAGAAGTCCGTTGCGAGGACGCAAGCGCGTCCTGCGACCGTCTGGGCCAGGGGTTTCATTTTTCGTTTATAATGAGTTCCCTAGTGAAACTGAAACTGAGGGATTCTTTATCCACGCCAGGTTCTGGAACTAAATGTGTACTTGATCTAGAGGTCAAAGTCGGTGGGGACCTCTTTCCTCCCAAAGGGAACAACGCGGCAGTCACTTCCCGGCACCTGAGAGGGAGACTGAGGGAGATAGAGAGAGAGAGGGAGGGGAGAGAGGGGGCAGATTGTGTGTCGAAGCCAACACCGATTGCCCAAGCAAGCGGGACACGCTTGGCCACATTTTGGTTTTCAGCCCCATTAGAGTTGGGGTCGAACCCATCACAACACACCCGCTTGATGGTGGACAGTTAATGGTGCCCTTAAGACTGGATGCCCCTCAGCCTTTTATCATCGGCCTTTCGCTATAGCACGGATTGGGGGTTGGATCATCAGCCGTGGGCCACTTGAGCCTCTCTCCCTCGCAAAGGGAAAGAAAAATGATTCATCAGCCACCGTCGGCCAGGGCACGCCATGAGGAGGTTATCCAACCAACAACTCTCCATCGCACAATGCTAACCTGTTCTAAGTACCGTAAGGACTTCTGTCACAGGTCAGTCAATGTATTTCCGTCGTCCAGTGACGTTACCAACTGATCCAGCCGATCACCACATGACACGTTACATTTAAAGGCAATTATCAAAAGATTTGTAAATGTCATGCTACGTTGTAGCCGAATTCGGACGGCAGGACCGGGGATGTCATGTTTTGTTTCCATTGCTCGTATTACTATTATGTATGGCTAAAATTATATTATAAAAAACATCCGATTAATTCGATTTAAATTTCGACTCAAAATTTGGGGCAACTCGGTCCTATTTTAAAGATATTTGAAACTGATTCTTCAAAATTTTACCGTCCGTTCAAAACTGTACAGCCTATACATTATCTATCGTCTAAGACTTAAGAGCTTGCTGTGCGACTTGAGACGTAACTATTATTTGCAATTTAATTGTATGAGCACGCTCATGCCCAACCAATAATTAAAGATGTAATGTCAAATTTCGTTACGTGTCACCCGTACGAAGCTGGTACCCATCGACATAAATCTAATGGATTGCTGATCCCATAGACCGCTATTTGTGATATTTGAACAGACATCAACACTATTGTAATATTTCCAGTAGAACTGAATATTGCCTATTAAAATATTGCCTTATACTCGTAACCGCTTACATTTTGGCTGTTCATAGTTTTCTCAGTTCATGGTTCAAATGTAAAGTTAATGTTCAAAAGTTTGAAGCATGCGCAATAACGTTAAATTTATTTGGCAATATACGGCGGCTTTGGTGTCTTAGTGTCTTACACCATATTTAAGACTTTTTACCAAAGTTGTCAGCCATCCACATAACTATATATGAATGACTGTTAGCTTTGGATACATATGTACTAATATAATCTGATCTGAAGTATATAACATACTAATATTATTTATACTAACATATACTTCAGATCAGTGATTGTACCACTAAATATAATATAAATGATGTGACATAAAGAAGCCACAAAAACGTTTAACTGTGTAAGACAGATAGATGATAACGATGACAAATGAAGGATCGTAAAAGAATAAAATTTAGGAAAAAATAATATAAATGTCAGATATACGATTCATAAAGTTTTGCGTAATTTTTCATTGCTCAACATTCAACTGTCTTTACTGCTTCGACTATCCATAAAACAATAAAAACAATTCGAATTTTAAGTTCTTTGTTTTATGAGCAAATTAAAGTGTCGTAAATCACTCGCTATAAAATGTGCCTTGGAACATTTATATCTTAATTTACGTTTCACATTTTTAAGAATTTAACGATTTCAATACGTATCATTAAATAAAAGATTACCAAAACTTTCGACTTGAAACTATTGCAAATTTAGTATGCATTTAAAAGAAAAGCTAACTGATGTTTATATTACTGTGCTGGTAACCGGGGTACATGCGTCGAATACAATAATAATAATCATATCCTCCTAGCCGAATTAAAGCTAAGTTGGCAATCTCTATAGTGACTAGCCATCTGCGCAGGACGTACCTATTATAGTGCGCAGATACAAGTGTACTATCTATTCCCTCATTCTCCCAGTCCAATGAGTGGACAGCCTGACACGATGTATGATGACGGTAACAAGTCAGGCGCTGGACCAACTTTTTTTTTTTTCGGAGGGACCTATTACTGTTTGCGGCGCTCATGCCCTCGTCCCTACAGTTCATCGGATCTATGGAAGACCTTTTGTCATTTGGTTTTAGGTAAACGAAAGAGGGACAGATTCCCATCTTTTCCCACATATGGGAAAAGATGTACCGGAGTGTTTTGTGGGCGTTACCCTATCACTATTATTTAAGGACACAATATTGGGACGGCGTAAACACGATGCCGGACCGACAGCTTCACTTGCTCTCATACGTCATATGCCAGGGGTGTAACACCGCCAACTTCCCGACTTCAACATTTATTGAAAGAAATTTCAATAACTGCTGAAATCAGGAAGTAAGCGGCATATAATTTTTGATAAAAGTAAAATTTTTGTTTGGAGCTGGGAATCGAACCAAGGCCTCTCACAATCCAGGGATAAACATGATTTAGCTACTGGAGCAATACTGACTACCACTGGAACGGTTACTGAAATGTAAGTGAACATCTTTACATTTCTCTAGAGATAACTATATCCAGAATAGTGTAGATTTTCTAGACAATTACTAGCAACCATGGCCATGATGACAATATGGATAAAAACTATTGAATAACTAATAATGTATTATATATACTATTGCATTTGGTATAAGTGTCCATCGCGCTAGCGAAGACTCTTGTGTCTTTCAGTTTAGGGCGACGAACAAGGGACAGACTTTTCTCTTTTCTTGCAGACGGGAAGAGAAGTACCGGGTTGCTTTTAGGCGTACTCTATAATAATTATTTTTCGGGCCTAAAGGGGAAACGGTCCTTCTCCCCACACTAGTGGAGCAGCACGTGCACTGGTACCGTTAACGATACGGGCACGTCGATAAGGCTAATTGAGCTTGTCTATTATGTGTCTTATGCAAAGTTATCTTTTTTTTAGTACATATAGTATAGAAGCGATCGCGACAGCTTAATCATCACTTTGAAGGCAACACCGTGTGAACGTGAATTACATCATCGGAGGAGCCAACCCAATTCAGCTGTAATGTAGAATGGTAGTCCCTCTTGCTGAGCTATGTAATGAGCTAGCGTGTGAGTTATATTTCAACATAAGCAGTAACTTAAAAGATGATTTTATAACGGTAGTCGGTAGGCAAATTAAACTTTATAACGCCATAAGAACGCAAATGATAAAATCAACAGCATTTGATTGGATATACATCCCATAAAATCTCTTATTATCCTTGTTATATTATGTCTCTTATATAACATTTTATAAAACCATATCCTTTAAACAAAAGGCGCATTGCTCTTTAAGGAATTATTTAAGAAAGTTGTATGCAAGATTATCTTTTGCATACTTAGTAATATATTACATCTTCTGGCATGCCTAATTATAACATTTATGGTAAGGCTGATTTTAGTCTCACGCCGACGACACGCGCACCGTCAGCGCTGATGGCCGAGATATATGAACTTTTAGGAAGCGTTTTTTGGTGACGCGTAGCTATCAGCGTGCACGGTGGTCAGCGCTGATAGCTACGTGTCCGTACGCGTCGCTCGTCGGCCCCGCGTAGCTGTCGGCGCTGACGATCGCACGAGCGCCTCTGCGTTCAGTGAGCGTTTTAGTGTCAAGCGGAGCGGACGTCGTCAGCGCGTTTAGTCATGGCGAATCGCGAAGTGGATACTGGTTATGAAACAGCTAGACGTACTGATGAATAATTATTTTATGTATAATTACTAATAATAAAAATAATATGTCATTTATGTTATTTTTTTTTTGTCTTACCTATAATATGAAACATAACAATAATAAATACCTATGTTGTTTTCTTACCCGTACTTTGCCATGATTACACATAATTATAAAACGAGTAAATATGTTTTTCTTACATTTAAGTCACCATTAGTCGTTCAATCGGTATAGGCATGATTCGTAAGCTGCAATGAACCAGTTCATCCTGTATCTTTGCCAGAAGTTCGTCAAAAGTTCTAGTTGACATTCGATAGTAGTTAAAGAATTTACTTTCGTCAGCCCTCAAAGTGCCATATAACAAGACAAACTCTCCTGCAACGGCTCTCTGCTCAATCAATGGATGAACATGGAGTCTTCGTCGTCGCTGGTTTCTATTTTTTTGGGATACCCAGTACAAAGCAGCAATAATTAATACACTCCGCATTGTGTCGTAGTCTGTACGGTAAGGCGGTCAGTACAATACTAAAACGAGCCACGCTGAGCCTCAGCGCTGACACACAACGCGCTGAGCTATGAGCGCTGACGGTGACCGTGAGACTAAAATCAGCCTTAGACGGACTAATCTTATACTTACCAGGCAATGATCATGAATATCTTGAGTATGAAAATCTCCTGTTATGATGTAGTTTGGTCGCGATGGTCAATTAATTGATGATTTCGATTATTAAGTCTCAGCTGGGCGTGGCCGGGTCTGATATTTCTTATTACATTCTTCATTAATTAAGCATATATATTATTATATGCATATTATATTAAATACATTACAGAAGCATCCATGATCTGGACGGTACTCGAATCCATAAATCATAACGCATGAAGACGCTGACAAGGTTGATGCGGTCAGAAGACGCTACGTGTCGGCTGCTCTTGCTGTATCAGCTGAAAAAGGCTAATGATATTAAGGAAAAGTCTTTTTGACATAACTTACCATCAACTCACATGTTATCTTCAATGGCTTACAAGTAGATGTTGAGCAATATATAACAGAATGTGGCCTAGGTTAGTAAGAAAAAAACGTTATTTTTTAATTGTAGCTATACTTTACTTTATTAACGAATAAATATATAAAAATTAAAGCTTTTGGAAAAAATTTGAATAACATGTAGCACATTTCAATAAGCTATTTTCTAAGATGTAGTGCAATCATTGCATCTTACGAAATATTTAGTCAATTATAATTTGCCACATTGCAGCTAAATTGGGCCGGCATGTCCGGTTACATTGGCACTGCCGTCTAATGATAGCTAACTGTCGCGTTACATGCGGCTTGTGAGGCTCCGGTGGCCCATTACAGGGGAATAGGCAAGGGGACAACACGTCTACAATATAATTATGTAGACTTGTATGGACGCCGGTAATCATTAAAAGGATCGGCCTCACACTTATACAAAAATATAGACAAAAAGATATCACGCTACACAACCTTCATCTTGCCCCGTAATCCACTGATTAAATACGGACTAGTTTTCTTTTTTTGCTACCCACACTCAGCCTTTTGTTTTCTTGTCTCGTTATGAAAATGATTCACAAAGCTTTGCAAGCGATACTTGATGGTGGCAAACGAGGAAGTGGCGCTTTAAAGCGCTCCCAGGGTCGGTAAAAAGGCACGTACGAGATAACGAGCTACACTAATTATACACCGCATTGCAATTAGTCATTTCTAACGAGTATATTTACGACGATACACAATAAATTTCTAAATATGCTACCGAATATGACAATGAGAGCAATGTTTGTTCCTCTAGTTTCATTGGTATGAATAATGACAATAGTTTAAGATGATTATATTAGTACAGATGATTTAGAGTAACTGATAAACTGTTATGAGTTTGTAATAAGTGGCATTGCTCCATGGCAGACAAATAGGCTCGTGGCAAAGGATAGAAGTAAAGTTTTGTTGTATTGATACAAATAATAGTAGCCACCTCCATGTTCTTAAAATTGTAAATAAAGTTTTTAAGAGCTTGTCACGATAGGGGAAACAAAGAGAAGTTTTACTGTGTATTTTGTAGATTGTGATAAAAATTTCACAATGATTGCTCCATTTGTGGCGTATTGTAATATTGTAGTGTATTCTGCCTCGTGAACCAGTGGTAATCATGTTTAATGACACTCGCGAGGTCCTGAGTTCGTGGTCTGGGTCGGACCAAAGTGACATCGGAATTGTCTAATTTCTAAGTCAGGTATTTGGCGTTGTTACACCCTCGCGCCTCTAAAAGCACGTTAAGCCGGTTGAGGTCGGTCCAGCGCCTGATTTCTAGAACAGAATAAGGAATGCACTTGTGCCTGCGCACGCACTTGAGCACTATGGTATGTCGGTCGCAGTTGGCTAGTCTCTATATGCGCGCCGTGGCCGAGATGCAGCTAGGACGATATTATTATATGATTATTGTAGTATGCATAGTTTTAAGCACATAACATCGTTATAAAAGTAAATGTTGATGTAAATTTTAGGAAGAGGTAGTGCCATGCTGCATAGGAGGAGGTAGTGCCGTGTAAACTGCCATGACACTACATCCTCCTATGCAACGGAATTGGGCCTGAACGACCGGAGAGGTACTTCTCGCTCACATAATACCGCCGTTAAGTAGCATCGTCACTGTCGCGTTTCGTACGGTTTGTGTCATAAAAAGGCTCTGATTGCTCGTTTGCCCCTCTATACTATAAATACATTTTTCCCTTTGTTTCGGAGGGACCTACTATTGCTGGCGACGCTATTGCATTTGCCCCTACAATTCATCGGACTAGCGAGGACTATTGTGTCTTCTAGTTTAGGGAGACGATAGGAGCAGACCCCCCCCCTCTTTTCCCGCAGATAGGGAAGACATGTACCGTGTTAATTGTGGTCAGATTTTGGGAGCGGTGGCTATCGACCGTCTACCGCTCTCTAGGCACTGGGGGTGTAACGCAGGTGGAAATTGGCAAATTTCTATAACTTACGATATGTGGTAAAACATGCTTATCACTAGAACAGTGGTTCTTAATCGGTGGTCCGCAGACCACTAGTGGTCCCTGGAAACGTTTTCAGTTGTCCATGAGCCGTGCTTTTAAATAAGCAACAATAGTCAACCGTCCACAGATCCTATATTTTATCTAAGTAATGTATATTACCTCTTAATCAATAAACCAATTTGATGGTCCATAGCAGAATGGAAATTTCATCGAATCCTGGGACTAAAATGTTAAGAACCACTGCAATACACCAACGTAGTCAATATTGTCAATTCATATATGAATTGACAAACACGTTGACATAGTAAAAAAGGACACACGTGATAGAAGTTTGTTCCGAATAACAATACAAATACGTACAATATTGCGATCCCCATGAACTCCTTGTTCGGAACATTCGATTAGACGCTAGTTATGCGGCCCGGGGCCCTGTTTGACCAGAGCCCCTCGGGTCTCCGGCTGAGGGATGGTAATATCTACATTAATAACGTTATTTGCCTTATACCCTAGTCATGTATATTTGTTGCAAATATAATATAAAATTGTCGTTATCGTACGTTGCAATAAATTTTATGAATTATTAGCAGCGCCCCGCGGTAAATGTGATATAAACAACACCCCCACGAGAACCCGCATTTTGTGTTATAATTTCTGAAACCCCTTACTTACTTGTTTTTATCTTGTAGCGCTCGTTGACATCTCGAAAGGAACAGAAAAAGTCTCTAGGTACAGTAGTTAAGAATGTGCGTTGTCTGTCAGTCAGCCAATCAGTCACTCAGCACTCATTATTCAGATTTCAGATTTCTAGAAAATCATTCACATACAGACAGACAGCATTAGGGGGCATTATTTTATAATGTGTATAC
>JAFELO010003136.1:850082-871017 GCA_017140195.1 Eumaeus atala
TATTTCGATGCGTTGCCCTCCTTAACCATTGTGGTGGGGGGGGGCACCAAAATGGGCCACCGTCTACTCACAAACCGCACGAACCACGACACTAAAGAAGTCATTCTACGGCGGTATTATGTAAGCTGGAGGTAACTCCTCGGTGTGCCGGCCCAACTCTGTTGCATAGGAGGATGTAGTGTCATGCACCATGCATGGCACTACCTCTTCCTAAAATACGTTATACAAACAATATATTAATTGATACGTTTTTATATATTAAATCGTTAGTAATCTATTAAATCACAAGTTATATACATTATAAGAAAATATAACAATTATAAATATTTTAGGCAACTGCTTTATATTCCTGGCTATTTACTAAGATAGAAATTAATAAAATCTCGATACAATATTAAAAATTATTAAATCTTGTACGTATTTAAGAATTAGCTTATAACAAATCTATCACATGTAAAATCTCAGCTCAATCTGTCACCGAGAAGTTGATGAAATTTAACTTGCAACATTGGGTTACGTTCCCATGGCTACCTTCCGTCTCGATAACCAATCAATTCCACAACATGATCATTTTAAATTTGTAATCGGTTCGCTCATAAATGTAAGTTCTAGCTCAATCGGTAAATGGAAAATGGATCAATTATGTCGTAAAAAGTTTGATTATTTTAAGACATAATTGACATATGTCGGGACAGGTTTGACTAAATTGAAACTTGTGTAAAAAGGTAGGAGTACTGATATTACTTTTCTAGGGTTACCATATTAAAAATGCATGTTTTTACCGACTGCAAACGACCCGACATGACCAAATCCGCAACTCTGCCCAAATATACATTATCCTGCACTGCAGACGGCTATAATTGCTTTAGATTGTTTTTATAAAATAAAATATCTAACAAACCACTACGTAACTAACAGTAAATATAAACTTACATGTTAAACGATGATGCACGTAAAACAAATAAATATTTGGTGGAATATCGACGGTATGCATAAATCCCCTTTATGGAGACACATTTGTCAGTGGATAATGCGGTGTGGAAGCAATATTCATGGCCGCCCACCGAATATCTGCCAAGCATTGGCCCAACTGAATATTACACAGAAATATGACAGTCCGCTAAGCGTTTTTCTTGAAATACTGTGGGGTAATGTAATAAAACCCTTTTGCGTTTATTAAGGTTTGTGTGAGACTTTATGTGGTCTTGACTAAGTAAAGGTGGCGTTTTTCACAGAATAGCGTTGATCATTTAGCGTTGATTAATATAATTATAATTACGCGACACCGTAGTTGTCATTTACACATATACAACAAACACGCCGGTATATCCCCTGTTGTGCCAATTTCTCTAAAACTTAATAACACGCGACGCGAAAGACACACGCGGAATTTATATCTATTTCTTGTACTTAGAACAACACAAACAAGACCAGTAGTTTAGTGAAAATTGGTGCCATGCTGCATTGCAGTGTAAGAGGGCCGGCACAATCGAGGCGTTCGTTTCATGCAGTTTGTGAATATCCGGTGGCCCATTGGAAGAGAGGAGGAAAGAGGACATTGTACCTGTATCACAATAATGCAAGTGATAGTATTGTCTATGTGTCGGTAGTCGTCAAAAGGCTGTGATTGCTTACATTTATAATTGCTTCGAGATTGTTTTAATGCCGAAAATTCTGCGTAAGATATTCTGGGGTCACGGGTAATTTTTTTTTGTTTTTTTTTCAAAGGGACCTATTACTGGTGGCGGCGCTGTTGCCCTCGCCCCTACAGTTCGTGGTGTCTTCCATAGACACGACGAACTGTAGGGGCGAGGGCAAGCCTTTTTTTCTTCAGGTTTTAGGTTGACGAAAGGGGGACAGGCCCCCTCCTTTCGCGCAGATGGGAAGAAGCAAACCGTAATTTTTGTGGACATTACCCTATTGTGATTTATTTTTGGGACCTAAAAGGGGGAAGCGGTCCCCCTCCCCACGCTAGTGGGACGGCGCGCCCACGATGCCGTTTAATGTTACGGGACGTGTATAAGGAAAGTTGAGCTTGTCTTACGGTTTGGCTTGTCAGAGGAAGCCGGCCTCCTCCCCCACCCTCTGAAGGATGGGGTAGATTTGCGCTTCAAATCGGCTAGAAGCCGTGATCATATTTTAGTTTTTATTATTAGAGCTCTAGAAATAAAATAACGCGATCTTAGAAGATCGCGTTATTTTATTTCTGCATTTATCTAAGCTCACGTCTTACGGATTCGAACCCGGGCTCGTTTCCGTAAACGGTGTGTGAGTTTGTCATTCTGTCAGACATATGTCTTATAGCTGTGTAACTATATGTAAGGTTTCAACGCTCGACCGGTACGAGCGGTGTATATCGAATTGGTTCTCGCAGGAAGGGAATGCATTTATACACTGTCCAACCGACCCAAGGGGGCCTGAAGAGTTTGTCGGGTCAGGTCGTGTGGCTATAACTACTACCTACTACCGACTAAAACCTGCTATCCGTAGGTTTGCCCTATTGGCATTTTACTGCGGATGCGTGTCTGGGTGTGTCTTTGTTTGTGTGCAAGGGTGGACTTAGCAACTGCTACGGCTATCGCGTCGTCGGCGTCGTGCAATACGTGCTGCGGCCGACGATATCGGGAGTCGGTTATTAGCGTCGGATCGTACACCGACGTCTTTCTTATGAGACTGTTCGGGTGATTCAGGGCCCTGTCGAAGAACTTTTGAGAGAGTTCTTTGAAGTGGCCCTTAATCGAGGTCAATTTAAAGTCACAGTGTAGATCGATATTGCGCACGTACCAGGGGCAACCAGTGGCCGTACGCAGGAACCTGTTTTGCAATTACTGCAAACGATGTATCTGTTGGGGATAGTAAAAAAGCGATCTTATTCATGCGATCTGCTTACATAACACAATCACAGGTAGCTTTGAGATTTTATCGTCAAATAATGTGCTTCCTCCCCCCTCTCTCATTCCCACACATTCCCTCTTTATGTGTAATTTCACATCTGGGGAAACAGCGCTCGTATATGTGCTCATAAATTAATGTGGGCTACTGCGCTGCGGACCACAAAAATAAACCCTTGACGTATCTCCGACAAGCGTTAACTATACGAGAATCGTGTATACGAAATAAGAATTCCCTCTAATATAATTGAACATACTGCTAAGATTTGTATTAGTAAAGTTCGTTAAATATCACCGCACACTGACCTATTACAAGTCCTACTATATACAGATATGTTGGCTTCCTTCCACACACACGATTACATTTACATCTCTTCAGGTGAAGGCTTTCTTCAAATTATAAAAAAATATTAAATGTTATTAATAATTATTTGGGAAACGAACGAAAAATGTTCAAAGTATGAAGAAACTGGCCTACCGATTGGTGCAATGGTAGTATAAGCGGATATGCAAAACGCTTATACAAAATATCTATTCGTTTCCTAGTAACGGTAAAACAAAGCCTTTAGGTGCTTAGCGTTTAGCACAGTGCTAGGCTAAATTACTGAGACAAGTCCACAGATTTACGGAGTATGTTTTAGTAATAACTGATCATTTTGTTGTTATTATTATTATTATTATTATTATTATTATTATTATCAACAAAGTTTACAGTTATCACTAACTCCGAACATTCCACTATAATATTCTGAAGTTGTTCATTAACTCAATTGTTATTTGATTTTACTAAAACTCAACTTGTGTCTCAGGAGTACCAAAAGTTGCGTATTAACTCGTTACGTTTTAGCGCTTCAATGTGACCCCTGAGCCCTTTTCCTCATCTTCCCTAACTTTTATAACAAAGTGGGATTTTTTTTACAATTTAAGGTTCCATATAAATTTTAAATCATAATTCCTACTGAAAACCGGAAGACAGGCACTTTAAAAAATTAAAGAACCTTTTCGCTATGTTTGTAATCATTTATCATTATACTTATACGATTCTTTATATTTTAATTTTGAGTTTTATTTTGACTGCTGTTGTCAAATTCGGCGGGCGTGACCGAAAACAGTAAAATATCTCTATTCAATATCGTAGAAGACACCATTTCTTCTTCAAAATCCATTCAGATGTAAACGCTGGTAGTCATTTAAAATTGACTGACTGACTGACTGTTGAGACTGAAGTATTTACTCCTCTGCGGTGGAACATAATTACAGTATCGATACAATATGATAACTGGAATAAAACATGACGGATACGAGGATAAGTCCCCATTAAATTTTAAGACAGACAGATGTAGCGAACCGGTACGCCAACAATGTTACACACAGAAATTTACCCACTGCCCACTGTATTCCGTTCGATGCCGTCGTTCGTACGTTTTACCACATCTATAACAATCGGAAGTCGCTTAAGAATCTATGGTCTGATGAACTGATTGTAATATTTGCTTCGTCTTTTTCACCATTAGTTTAGAGTAAAGTCCCACCTCACAGCATCTGTTGTATATAACAGGAAAAGATGTCATTACAAATACATTTTTTTATATATATAATCTGGGGGCAAACGAGTAATCGAAGCTTTTTACGACTATCGACGCCCATGAGCATCCGCATTATTACTATACTGATGCGTTGCCCTTCTTCGCCGCCTCACCCCCCCCCCTTGGGCCATCGGCTACTCACAAACCGCACGAAACGCGACATTGAAGATGTCACTTTACGGCGGTATTGTGTGAGCGTACCTTCCCGGTCGTGCCGGGCCAATTCCGTTACATAGGCAGATGTAGTGCCATGCACTATGCATGGTGCCTACCTGCTCCTATGCTGCATGGCACTACCTCTTCCTGCAACCTAATGATCATAAACAAATCTCAAACCTAGAATAAAGCAGATATTAAAAGTTTAATTAAGTGCCCAAGAGCGACACAAGTTAAATATTAAAATAAAATTATCCCAGCAGCATCTACGAGCGGGAGATGTTAAATTTTAGAATTCTCTGGATGTTGTCTCCTTTAGCTTTACATAAGAAACTGTAAATTGTGAATTGTAACCGTTCTTCAAGATATTATTGTTTATTTTCATAATATAGGGGGACAAACGAGCGAACGGTGCCCTTCTTCGCCATCACCACTTCGAACATCACCATAATTAAAATGCCGATGCATTGTCCTCTTCTTCACCCCCCTCAATGGGGCACCGGCTACTCACAACCCGCTCGAAACACGACATGTAAGAGAGAAGTACCTCTTCGGTCGTGCCGGCCCAACTCCGCCGCAATGCAGCATTTCACTACCTCTTACGAAAGCCCCTATTTAATTTGTTTCTTAGAATAATGTACAAACAAAACTAGAAAAAAAATGAAAAACAAAAAAATAAAAGAAGCTTTTCTAAAGTACTCAGTTAATCTATAATTATGGAGTGTATTTGTCAGTTCTTGGTGCAAATTCATGATATCAGGTACACCTATCTGATGATGAGAAATTGGAACTGGTCGTAAGATTAAAAATTATATATACATATTTGAAATTTTATAGAAATAGTTTTTAGCCATCAAGTGACATCGGTTAATATGACACAACAGTGTGTTAAAATTACTGATCGTGTGACGACATACAAAGACCTTACCTCTACTGACAGGCTGTACTATAAACTCCTGGTACATCAGAACTACTCTAAGGTACTCAGCAGGGAGGTACGAGCCCGCCAGTCATGATTCTCTTTATGAACCAAACGTTCAAGTCAGCGCCGAGGTTATTTTAACTACCGCGCACGAGCTGCCCCATACGTCAGAGTCGGGGGAGCAGGGCCCTCTGGGTCCCCCTGATCATGATGATAATAGTTAAATTAGCTGTTACCAATACTCCCGTAACGGGAATCATCTCCGGGAGTGAGGGGGGTGTCGGTCCCTGTCGAGCCCGAACCCAGTCTCGTCGTCAGACGAGTGAGCAATCCGATGAAGCTGTACTGGCTTCTCTTCGGTTCCACAAAATAAGTTCAGGTCCGAAGAAAAAGGCACTTAGATGATACTTTAGTATGAGCTCTAAATGTTGTATGTTTGACTATACACAGTATTATGAGGTACGAAGGAGTATGAGGTAGTGCAATGCCGAATCGGGTCGACAGGAGGTCGACCGGGAACCGTCGAACTATCATTTACATGATACCGCCGAAAAACCCAAATTAAAATTTAGAGGAATATTCATAAATAATGTAAGACTGAACCTAGGTAGGTACAATTTTGAGTTCTTAAATCAGATTAGTTTTACAATTCACTTAGGTATTTGATGTAGTCATGTTAGTTACTCTGCAATTATTAACATTAATAATATGTGTGCACTTATCACAATACCTACCTAGTCCTGTGGTAAGTACTGTAAGGACTTGTATTAGAGGTATTAGACAACGGAAATATAATTAATAATTTTTTATATGTTTGAAAAATCCTGTATATTTAAGATTTTTAGTATAGAAATACATATATCAACATCCATGACCTAGGCGGGATTCGAACCAGCGACCTCTGGCGTAACACGCGGACTAACCGCCACGTTACCAGCTGAGCCAGCTGGTCGTCAATTACGGAAAATATCAAAGGTATATGTTTGGTAATATGAAATTGATCCACCTACCAGGTACGACACCTGCTGGCTTAACGGCCAATGCACCCGCGCTTCGGCTAAAATTGAGGAGATCTATGCTAACCAGTCCATGAACATCAATGGTGATTTTCATTGTGTTAGACGGCAAACATTACAAGCAACAAGCAAGCAGGACAAGTCGGAGCCTAGTGGCCGGCGCCCATAGACATCCACGTAAATGTTATGTAACGTAATGTGAGCATAGCCTTACACACCGTACAAAAATCCACAGTATAACTGTATCAAGTCTTCGCTCGTACCCGCCCCATTTGACTGCAGTGCGTCATGACTTGACATGCATAAAGGTCGTATTTCTTTTTCCCGATCACAGTAATACTTAATCTTCGTTTCATTAAATGCTTAATTATTCCATATTTTGATAAAATCTTCTTATCATTCTATTAGGATCGACACGTGTTTACAACAATTATTCATATATTTATGGATGTTGGTAGTAATCAAAGGGTTCCAACTGCACCTTTTATTATGAATACGCATTTAATCAAACATAATTTACAAATAACAAAAAATCCACGATTCCAAGATAAAATAAAACGATTTACGATTATATTCCATAAACATGATAAATTCCCAACGCCAAACCGTCTGACTCAGCTCAACTTAAATAATTCCTTCGCTTACAGCCATGTTTTTCAGCTGAGAATTGCTCAACAGGTTTTATTCGTGCTATAAATTCCAACAATTAATTTATTTGCCAATTCTTTAAAAGTCGAACCAAATAATTCTTTCTTATATTATATTATAGGGGGACAAACGAGTTCAGTTTTTTAGGACTAAGGGACGCCCATATATATCCACACATTTGTCATACAGACGCAATGTTCTTCCATCCTCCTCCACTCCACTAGGCCAGAGCGTACTCGATAAGCGGTTTAAATCGTGTGACACACTGTACTTAAGTTATGAGTTTGGGTTTGTAATTAGGTACCTTCAACCTTCATTAATTGCTACTGCATGAATAACGTGGATTTATCCAATTGAAAGCAAATTAACGCCCAGTTTCCATCGACAGCGGGTAATTTCTTAATACAAGACTAATATTATCCTGCTATTACTAACCCCTGGCTAAACATTTTTCGACATAATGGATCCTCAACCTTCCGGTAAATAATGGTTAAGTTTCTTTTCTTTTTTATGCCATCCTTAAAGTGACATAGGTCATGTTTAGATCTAACAGGTACTTAACACTATTATTATAAAAGCTTCACGTTAGCGCTGTGGCCATCTCAGTTACCGCGCGCGAGCTTCCTCAGACGTCGGACTCGGGGAGTACGGACCACTCCGGTCCCTCTGGCCATGACAATAAAAGTTAAATTAGCTGTTACAAACACTCTCATATCAGGATGCATCTCTCCCATCTGCGGGAGAGAAGGGGGTTGGTCTCTCTTTCGACCCCAAACCTATAGTGTCGTCGCCAGACGAGCACTCACATGAATCCGATGAAGCTGTATTGACTTCTCTTCGCTTACACGGTATAAGTTCAGGTCCGGAAAGATCCCCACCATGGTTCAAGCCTTGTCATGGCGGTGGGGCTCAGTATCCTGGGGTGATCCGAGACACCTTGGGTGAAGCCAATTGAACCGAGGAGGTGAATGCTCCTTGTACCCCTCTTATAAGAAGAGGGGACTATACTGCTGGTGGAGGAGGCACTCTTTGTACCACGCTTATAAAAAAAGGGGACAAAAGATCCAAAAAAAATGAGGCGGTGCTGTTACGCACGGGGCAAGGGACGAGGATGGGAACCTGACCACATTGCACTGTCCCAAAGTAGGTGGGGTTGTCCTGAAGTGAGGAATGACCCGCTAACTTATTACTTTTCATTGCTATACATTTTACATATTAAAATGTTGTACGGTGCCGGTGATGATAATAATTGTAATGAAGTCAATTTTAACAATGATTATGGCGAGAATAATAAGTTTAAAAATTTGAGAAACTTATTCCGGAACCATGACCTTAACGTATTAATATCAATTTTAACAATCATTGTAACGAGGATAATAAATTTAATGATTTGCGATTTATACTCCTGAGTTTCGGCCTTAACGTACAGAAATAAATTTTAACAATGGTTATGACCAGGATAATAAATTTTTAGATTTCATATAACGTAACTGGCTCTTGATGTTCTGCAAATGTTCAATTTTAAATTTATTTTCAACGTATTCCATATTAAGTAACTTGGTACAAGGCATGAAGTATAAGGTCAAACACAACAAAGCTTTAAAAACCATACTAGAATCAAACATAAACTTATTCATTAGTTATATATTCATAAGTTATATCTTTGATCTAATGCTCGGGCGACATGTAGGATTAATAACGAAACCTTGAATAGTCGTTCCGCCTTTAATATGTCATGATACAATTCTAAGGTATACTCGTATAAGAACGTCTTAAAGTCCTCTATAAACATGCTTCATATCTCAGTAACTCTGCAGCTCATTATTTTCGCTCGAATCCTCGCGCCGTGTATAATCCGGGATTAACATGCCGCTCAAATGAAGCGAAATTTTCTTTCTCGAATCATTCGCAAGTTTGTTGGGGCTTATTAACTAATCATTTACATGATTCATGAGGCCACATTTCTGTTTTATGGTTGTTTTCTTCCATTGAATAACCAGATTGGTCTTTTATATTCTTACGATTTTATTAGTAATCTTTTATGGTATTGGTATGTTTTTGTCCATATAATTAAACTGAGTTTTGATAGTACTATGATATATTTTTTGTTATAAAAATATATGTAGTAGTAATTGATAATTTGTAATAGTAATTGAAATTTAGAAGCAATATAATTCGTAAAAATGGTCAATTAAAATGTTTAGCTGTATTGCATACTCTGTATATATTTATCATATTGCGTATTAAGTAGTTAACTATATTACTATCTCTAGCGTGATGATGTCACAGGTCTCAAATACTTTTTACATTTAGGCTATACTTGAAAGGAGGTTGCGCCGACGAAGTTGGACCTGCACAGTCGAGGACGTCCATTTTTACTCACACGATACCGCCATCCGCCCCAAAGTTGTGTACGCTTTGTTAGTTTCCAGTGACACATCGGCGGTGAAAAATGAAGGATGGCAACGCGTCAGCACAGCAGATATATTTCAATGTTTTTTGTACACTTGTGGTCATCAAATAAACCCGACAGTTCGTCCTTCCTTTTCCCTTTTTTAATTCAAATATATTTATCGTCGCGTTTTAAGGATTTGATGAGAGGTTGCATTGCCATCCATGTTCCTGATTGTATGAGTCTCGGTATTCTTGATGCTGTTTTACCATCTCCGTATAGCAATTATGTTTTGTTACTTAAAAATTATATCTGTCATCTTTGACTGTAACGCTTAATGTTCTCTGTTCTCTTTTTCCTTTTCGCGATGGGGAGAATGGATATATTTGGGATGGCTGAGCTTTCTGCCATTCCCAAATCATAATTAAATGTGAAAAAGTTGTTAAATTCTATTTAATTGTCACTGAGTATATATATTACCTGATTTTGGTTGGTTTGGTTGGAGGGAATGGGATCCTTTTTTCTTTTTTTTTCCATTTTTAAATTTGGATGTAAAATGAAGATAAGATATCATTATAATCCTCAATTTCAATAGTTGAGGATTGGAGAAACAATTATATACATCAAACCACCATCCAAGTCGCAGCCGGGAGTCTCGGACAATTGCCAGATAAGACTTCATACCCACACTTTTCACTATACCTAATTAAAAACTGTATTCCTAACCTATCGTTATAAACTGACACATAAAACTTTGTTCATGATTGTGAATGTGAAGAGATAAGGTGAAAGTAAATGTTATTCAAAGTCTAACTAAACCTCTAACAGCCCTTAACCTTATTTTAAATAAAATTGTAACATCCTATCGGAGATTGGTGATCGTAATAGCTGTTTCCGTACTGTGATGTCAAGCCAAGGGCCATCCCGATCTTGATGCTACGGCACATCGAAGGGGTACTTGGGTATGTATGCCACTCAGCCGAACTTAGGAGCTAATGTGTTCAGCGACTACGGCCAGGGGTAGACTATTAATGGCCGCTGTAAATATTCCATCTACGTATGGATAGAATATTGAAAACGTGAAACAGCCGGTTCATCATATTTATATGATATAGATACAGAAGGGCGAGCCAGGCCAGACTCCAGCTTAGGCAGACAAAGCTGTAATGGTTACAAAGGAATGCGTTCCTATCTTTCATTACTCTTATTTTCTCTCTATACACCAGGATTCTTGTCGGATCGGCTCTGCCTACTGAGCGAGACTGGGAAGGCTTTGGAACGGATTGTGTTCTCCCTTCTCGTTCCGCATCTGTAGAAGGGCCCGGAAGACCCGGACTCTCGGAGTCACAGTTCGGGTTCCGAG
This sequence comes from Eumaeus atala, assembly GCA_017140195.1. Taxonomy (NCBI): domain Eukaryota; kingdom Metazoa; phylum Arthropoda; class Insecta; order Lepidoptera; family Lycaenidae; genus Eumaeus; species Eumaeus atala. Next base: position 861,057 of record JAFELO010003136.1, read on the forward strand.
CACGCCGGTCGACGATCGACGACTTCAAGCGCCTTCGGGTGGTGACGGGTTAGGCGGAACACAGGGGTGAGATGGTGGTCGCGGTGTCCCTGGACATCGCGAACGCTTTTAACAGTCACCGCGTGAGAGGTTAGGGCTTCAGGTCAGACTGAACAAGACCGAAGACCTTCTCTTCCGTGGGCCCCCACCGGGGGCTGCTCTGCAGATCAGAGAGGAGAGGGTCAGGTTGAGCCCCACATATATACAAATATACAAATATTTGGGGCTCGTCCTTGATGGAGGGTGGACCTTTGGGTCGTCGCAGTGAGGTCGGTACAGTACGGTATCGTGGGCTGCAGCTACGGCCCTAGCCGGCAATATGTCTCGGATAAGAGAGCTTTCGGCCTAAACCCCATGCATGACGTGATCCTACAGATCCGCCGGTTAGGGAATTTGGTGTTTATGCAGAGGTGGTGGGAGGACGTGACGCGGCAGCCGTACGGTAGAGAGATAACGGCTACCTTGCGCCCGGTCCTTGAGAGGTGGATGCGCCACAGGGGCAGACCTCTCACGTTCCGTCTGACGCAGGTGATCACAAAATGTGATTACCACGGCATTAATTTTGCTACTAAACTTTTAGACTGTTAAAACACTTGGCCCGTTGGAGAGGAGGAGAACAGAAGGCCAATGCATCCGACGACGATGGAAGTGGTCAAAGTCACTAATAACTCGTTTGCCCCGCCATACAATAAAAAAATAGTTTGGCAACTTAGAAATGAAATCACAACACAAAAAATATGTTTCAAGGTTGCGGAAACAATACATGACGATGATGGTAGAAGAATTAAAATTTAATTATCCTTGTTAATTAAAACACTGGAAAATTCAAAGTATAAAAAAAAATATACAAAAATATAAAATGTTATAATGATAAAGTTACAAAACAATCGACAGTTTATATACATGACTTTCAATATTACAATTACATTTTTATCAGTCGCGGGCCCTGCGCGCGACTGTAGCATCTCTGTCCAGATTGACTCCCCTGAACAGCCATCCCCTCCCAGGCTGGCCGAGCTCACCGCCCATGGGCTTGTCGTGAGCGTCATACATCTGTGCGAGGAACATTCGCCGCGGGCGGTTGGAGCTGTTCTGCGTACTTCCGTGTACCAGCAAGTAAGAGAAGATGATTACGTCTCCAGCCTCGGCTATGACTGGAGTTGCTTTCTCGATTGGAAACTTTTTCTGAAAAATAATTAAAAAATGTATGTTACTAAGAATTTAAAAAAAAACAAAAAAAAATTGCAAACATTTTCTCGCCCCTATGCGATACTCCCCACGTTCCAATGTAGTCATTACAACCTAAATCTAAGTCACACATGCCATTACAATCGCAAAATGTTATATCCTAAACATGTGAAGCGATTATAGTTTTTTATGTATATATTTTTGATATAATAATATAATACCTTATAATAATATATATAATACCTTCTTAGCTCGTTTATTGTTTACAATTTAGTTTGGATCTTACTCTTTGCAAATAAACTAACAACCTATATAGGGAAAGTTGAAACGTATGACTCTCAATTAACTACTTAGTGATGATAATGGATACAATTTCGAAATTTATTACTAAGTGATGAGAATGGATTTAATTTTGAAAATACTTTAATCTATTTACACACCTGATCGACATAATGAAAGGCGCTTCCTTCTTTTGGACCAAAATCTTCCAAAGGGCCCAACTTGTGCGAACCTGGGTACACAAGTAGCCCACCGTTTTCAGGGTTGGCAGCATCCAAATGGACAAAAGCAGCCACCATCGAATCCTTTTCGTATGGGAAGTATGGATAATCCTGTATCCAAAAATTCAATGCATTAAATAAATTCGAATTAATGAGTACAATAAACTAATACAACAGATTTATTGCGATGTATTTTAGTACTTTACAATCCCGAGTTTTCAGAAGCTTTACAGCAACCATGGTGAACTGATATAATAGATGTCCCGATATCATAGGTTATTAAAAGTACCCGTATTCATTTAATAAATTATTTAAGATAGTTCTTTAAAATATTGACGCTTGTACCTTTGATTAACAAAAAAATACCAAAATATACAGTCAGTCAAAGCCATCCGTATAAAATAGGAGCAAGTGACTAATTAAAAATTATGTACATGTGTGGAAACAACTTAAAAAGATGTGGCAAAAAGTTATGTTTAGTGTATGCGTTTTTTTTTTTCAAATAGAATCTGCTTTATAAAAACTACTGCAATCGAGCGCGTAATGTTAACCTTGTTAAAATGTATGTTTATGCAAAATCACAATTAGCAATACGTTTCTCCCCTATACTATAAAAAAGACAAATATTAGTACAGGTAAAACTAAACAAAAGCATATAATGTCTCTAAAGAATTCTCTCACCTGATGCATTGGATAAGAGGCTCCTTTTTCCGGTGGTTTATAGTGGGCTTTAGTATGATGCAACGCAATATTTTTGGTTCCCATAACACCTTCCAGTGCATCGAGGAAATCATCGTTGTACATCATCTTACTAAATACAGCATGGTGCATTTGAAGGTTATGGATTCCTTTTACCTAATACAAAAACCAATATGTATAATGTTCTAATCAAACTGTTTAATCTTGAACATAATGATCAAATGGAACTTTCACCACATTAAAGATACGTTAAGACAGATAACGAGGAGTTAATGCATGACGCCCATGCATTTGCGCAAGTAGTACGCGGGTGCGTTTTTCTCCTACGGTTTGTGAGAACTTGCATGTGTCGGCGATATGGTGTCACCACCAGTTTCTCACAAACTGTAGGAGAAGCAACAGCGTAGCAGTGTCTTCACGCAGATCTCTTGTGAGCGAGTGATACTTCCCACCCCGGCTGTTCTTGCTCCACATTGCTTCAGAAGTACAAATTGGCCCCCTTACAAACAAAAGTAACTAGCACTGCAATGTATGAGGACCCAAAATAGTATTAAGATATTAGTATTTCTGGCCTAACTTCGGTCACAGTTCGTTCAAAATATGGCCACAGTGTTGGTAATGTAATCATTATAGTGCACGATTGTGTCCGCGAACACAAGTTACAGTGTATTCATCTATTTGATTATATTCCAATGCAGAAGCTCCTAGTTACATTGCGGCGGCACTACCGAAGATAATTAAGGTGAAGAATCGAGCTATCATTTCCTCGCCCTGATAACCTTATAATTTGCTAACAATCCGGCCCCTGTTATTTCCTGTTGAAGCCTAGCGAACAGCTAGTTTATAATGAACTAGCGAAGTGCTCCAGCTTCCCTTGTGAATAAATTATACACTAAAACCTTCCTCGAGGATCGTTCTATTCATAGGTGACAACAGCAGGAAAATCCGATCGGTATATAAAGAGAAAGTTGATAACATACAGACAAATAGCTTTTGCCTACTCTGTTTTATAGTAAGTAAATAGATAAGTAAATTGCTATAACAAAGACAAAATTTAGTTTATATTAAAGTCAATAGTAATAATAAAATAACATACAGTATATTCACTATCACTAACTCTGTGGCTTTCTTCTGACCCCACCCATGAGCTCTCCGTTTTCGATTCATTTTTTCTTCTAAACAGATTATCATATTCCGTAGATACCTCTTCTAGTAGTTTCCCATTTATAAGTTTCTTCAAGTGAATATAACCATTGTCTTTATAAAATTGTATCTGTTGTTTTGTTAATCCAGTCATAGTGGCAATTGATACTGTGATATTGTACTGATGGGTATTTATATGATGTGATTACGACGTTTCGGAGCTTGACCTTGTGATAAGTCTTGGCCGGCTATTGTTGTATCAAAGGTTAATGCTACTGGTATTCTAAATGCTATATTGTCTTAACTTTTAAAAGTGCTTCATTTCCGTAAAAGTCTTTTGTTATACTTTTTAAATGTCTTATTAAAATTACTTTTGTTATTAAAACATATTCAATGTAGGTATGCGATGCATAGTTGAAACTACTTTGTCTTTTATAGCGGTGTTGTTTATTTATGAATAGTATGAATAATATTTTTTTTTTCATTGCTTACATCAAGAAATAGGGCAGAGTATAATGTAAAAGAGTAACTAATGTAAGTAATCCAGAATTCTAGCCCTTCAAGATTAACTTTATCTGAAAAATTGTTCACGATATGTCAGGTAAATTGTAACTGGAATCCTAAAGATCTGCCTCCGAAACCATGGATATACTTAAACTTTGCCTTATTATTAATAAGATTACCATTATGGATAACATGGCTAAGGTTAAGTATATCTTTTGTACAAAAAAATCTTGTAATTTAACTACTTGTAAGGTTAACAATATTATCTTTCTACAACATAAGATTTTCCACTACACAGACAGTATGAGGATTCGTCATGTTACATTGCACGCAATACGGGCCGGCATTGCCGGGGTGACCACATGTTACCGCTGCACAGTGAAGTAAAAGCAAAGAAAGGTTATGCGGATGCTAATCGACGCCGGTAGACTACCAAATAATACAGAATCCACATAAATAAATAAAAATATAAATATAATTGCACATTCTTCATGAAATATGTTTTATATGAATTTAAAAAACCTATGTGCACAAAGATATTAAATAATATGTTCTCTTTTAATGTTTATATTATATGGGGGCAAACGGGAATCAAATGTTTTTTCGTGTTATGTATCGTACGACACCGTTCCATAGACATCCACATAACTGCCAGCGCAAATGCGTTGCCCTGATTCCCCGCTCCTCCACCTTGGGTCCGGCTACTGCGCACCGCTGCTACTACGAAACACGACTGCATAACTGTGAAGCATTGTACCTCTTAATTATGATATCAATGAAGCGAACAAGCGAATTTATGTTTAATTTTATCGATGTTATGGTAGCCGTGTGATTAAACTTGAAAGTGAAAAATATGTATTTTTATTTTTTATACGTCTTTTCTTTATCATGCCTCAACGAAGCAAGAAAAATCAAATCATATTTTGTAAAAACATTTAATTATATCTCTCCGCTCCTCTTTCGTTTTTTTACAATATGCTTTGCCGGATTATTAATCTAAGTAAAGCATTTTTTCGATATATCCAATCGTAATTGTGTTTTGTTTTCAAAATGAAGGTTGTATAGAAAGGCTGTCAATATTTTTACTAACTATTCTTTGCAACATTTTTAATACACTTGTAGCGCTGTAAATTGTCACGGCTGTACCAAACTGTGACAGTTTTGTTTGACCTGGATATTATTTAGCCTGAAAGAGTAATGAATACTGTTGTAGGTATAATTTATACCCCGAACAACAAAGAGCAAACTGTTGAAAACATATTCAAATTAAACTCGCATTGATATGGAGTTTCATTAATGATAGTGAAACGTGTAAAAGGAAATGATGGCCTAAAAACTGGTGATTTATAGACACTGCAGTCCTATAATAAAACCAATGAATTCGATTACCTTAAGTATTAAGTAACAAATGACACTCAGATGTGAACTATATAGCAAAATTTAAGAAAGTTATAATTTTCTTGTTGTACAATTTACTCTATATCTACAAATATAATACAGCTATAAAGTTTGTATGTTTGTTTGTTTCGTACACGTTATTTATTAAAGTAATACAAATAATGATACAAGTATTCATTGATTGTTTAGTGTCATAATTTATTGTTATTTTATTTTATTTAAGGTCACCAAAATATAAATAAATTCAATGTTTTTTGCTTCTGGCAGCACATAAGAGTATGGATTGAGAGGGAGGAGGAAAGGAGGGCAACGTATCCTCGTGATCATTATACGGAAGCTTATAGGCGTCACAAATAATCAAAAGGTTCCGAATGCTCGTTTGTCTTGTTATACTATACAATAAAAAATAATTTAATATATTTTAAAGAGGTAAAAATTTTGTGGCTATCACAAAAAAGTAAAATATGTAAAATTTTAGGAAATAACCTGTGTTCTTATTCTTAGACGCTTCAAAATTGTCCAGGGAAAATCTTTATATCTTCCATAGCCCGAAAACTGAAAACGAAATTTTTATTAATTAGGCTTGTATTCTGTTCGATTTTATACTGAATTAAACCATTACGCCAGCCGCGCCTATTTATACATAAGTGAGTTATTAAAAACCGTTATTTATAACGGCCAAAGTAAAATCAGTGCAAAATTAATTCCGCTCCGTTGAACATTTGTACCAATTTTCATTAAAGGAATATTCAATGAATTGCTTATTTACATTATAAAAGCTTGTTCAACTACACTTATATTATACTAGCAGTGCCCTCTCCCGCATTCTTCTGTTTTTTTATTATTATTTTTTTCAGAGGGACCTATTACTGATGGCGGCGCTGTTGCCCTTGCCCCTACAGTTCGTCGGGTCTACGGAAGACTTTTTTGTCTTCAGGTTTTAGGTAGACGGAAGGGGGACAGACCCCCTCTTTTCCCGCAGATGGGAAGAAGCAAACCGGAATTTTTGTGGGCATTACCCTATCGTGATTTATTTTTGGGACCGAAAAGGGGAAACGGTCCCCCTCCCCACGCTAGTGGGACGGCGCGCGCACGGTGCCGTTTAATTTTACGGGACGTGTATAAGGAAAGTTAAGTTCGTCTTTCGGTTTGGCTTGTCAGAGGAGGCCGGCCTCCTCCCCCACCCATCGGTCGAACTGTTAGGGCTGGACAAGTGCCGCCAATCAGTAGTAGGTCCCTCCGAAAAAAAAAATCCTCCCCACCCTCTGACGGATGGGGTCGATTTGCGCTTCAAATCGGCTAGAAGCCGTGATCATATTTTAGTTTTTATTATTAGAGCTCTCTAAGATCGCGTTATTTTATTTCTACATTTATCTGAACTCACGTCTTACGGATTTGAACCCGGGCTCGTTTCCGTAAGCGGTGTGTGAGTTCATTGTCATTCTGTCAGTCATACGTCTTATAGCTGCGTAACTATATGTAAGGTTTCAACGCTCGACCGGAACGAGCGGTGTATATCGAATTGGTTCTAGCAGGAGGGGAATGCATTTATGCACTGTCCAACCGACCCGAGGGGGCCTGAAGAGTTTGTCGGGTCAGGTCGAGTAGCTATAAATACTACCTACTACCGACTAAAACCTGCTATCCGTGGGTTTGCCCTATTGGCACTTTACTGCTGATACGCATCAGCAGTAAAATGGGTCTGGGTGTGTTTTTGCTTGTGTGCAAGGGTGGACTTAGCAACTGCTACGGCTATCGCGTCGTCGGCATCGTGCAATACGTGCTTCGGCCGACGATATCGGGAGTCGGTCATTAGCGTCGAATCGTACACCGACGTCTTTCTTATAAGATTATTCGGATGATTCAGGGCCATATCGAAGAACTTTTGAGAGAGTTCTTTAAAGTGGCCCTTAATCGATCGGTCAATTTGAAGTCACAATGTAGATCGACGTTGCGTACGTACCAGGGGCAACCAGTGGCCGTACGCAGAAACCTGTTTTGCAATTCCTGTAAACGATGTATCTGCTGGGGAGATATGTGCGCGAATGCGGCACTGCAATACGACAAAATCGGTCGAATGCGTGTGATATACAAAGTGAGCTTATGTCTATTAGCCATTTTGCTCCTTTTGTTTATCAGAGGATAGAGTTTGAACAGGACTTATTGCGCCTTTTTTATAACTCTATCGATGTGGTTCCGGAAATCCATCGATCTATTTAGCGTGACGCCGAGATATTTGACCGTCTCCGCTCTAGGAATTTCATTCCCGTAGAGCAGGATAGGGGCCATCTTATTCTTTTTCTTTCCGCGCTCTCCTGTCGCGCGTGATCTGGTTCGGGTGAAGAGTATCGAACTTACTCTTTTCCGCGTTCACCTCTATCCTCCATTTCAGAACCCATTCGCCGAGGTCGGTGACGGCCCTTTGGAGTAATCTGGCTCCCTCTCTGGGAACGTTCCTTAGTAAACAGTGCGGTGTCATCCGCAAACATCGCCAGCTGTACGCTGAGGTGTCGCGGTTGGTCGCTGGTGTACAAGTTGTAGAGGGTCGGGGATAGTACAGAGCCTTGCGGAACCCCGGCTCTGACTGTGCGGGGGGAGGACAGTGTGCCCTCCACTCTGAATCGGAACCGCCTGTTCTCTAGGTAACTGTTTATGATCAGTGCCAGACTATCAGGCAGTTCCAGTTGGTACAGTTTGTAGATGAGGCCCTGGTGCCAGACCTTATCGAACGCCTTCGCTACGTCGAAGAAGACAGCACACGTGCCGTGCGGCCTCTTTCTGTGTAGTCCCGTAAGTACATATTCCGTGAGACGGTGTACCTGTTGGGGGCAGCTGTGACTGTTACGAAAAGCAAACTGTTCATCCATGAACAGGTTTCTCTCTCGTATCACGGTTTTTAAGCGTGCGAGGATAATCCTTTCGTATATTTTCGCTAGCGAGCTTATAAGACTTATAAGTCGATATCTAGTCGGCTCCGTCCGGGGTTTTCCCGGTTTGTGGATGCCTATCACTATTGCTTCCTTCCAGATGTCCGGAAAGGCGCAATGCGTTAGGAGAGCGTTGAAGATACACACCAGTACGTGTATAACGGCAGGGGGTAGCTGTTTTAGTACCTTGTTTGTGATACCGTCGGGCCCCGGCGACTTTTTAGTGTGGAGGTTTTTTATGAGCTCCTTCACTTCGTCCGCGTCCGTCGGGCGTATGATTTCATCACCGTCGCCCGGCGGCACAGCCAGTCGGGCCGTCACTACCCTCTGCACCTCCTCTAGATGCGAGGGGTCTGTGGGGAGCGTGCTGGGAATACATTGACTCTCAACCGCGTCTGCTAAACATTCCGCTTTTTCTTCATCCTACAGTGCAGGTAGTAGATTTAGCGCGATTTAACGGTGGCATTTGCTCTGTTGGCTCTGTCTTCATCGCCCTGGCTAGAGGCCAGTAGGCGGTGTGTGACGGTTTTAACTCGCTCGCGAACTGATCCCATCTTTCGTTCACGAACTTCGGTACGGCCTTTTTGACTTCTCTTTCGAGTTGTCGGAGGGCTCGTCTGTTCTCATCGCCTCCGTGGCGGTCGTACAGACGTTTAGTCGCATTTTTCCTTCGTATGATGTCCCTAACGTCGTCATGGAGAGCCAGCCGTTCCTCTGGGACGGTGGAGATCTCTCTAGACGATTCTCCTATCTTGTTAACAATTAAGTTGTTGACATTCGATGAGGCCGCGATGGCGGCCTGTGGGGTGTCTATGACGTGTGGGATTATATCGAGGTCGCTCGATTTGAGATTAATAATTTATCTTTCAATAGTTTATAATCGATGATCTTCTTTGTGATCCTTTCTGTGTTTCTAGTCCTGTCGTAGCCTATTTCTATTAAGATGGGCCTATGATCCGAGCTCAGTTCGTGTAGCGTTTCAGCCGTCTTTATGGCGAGTGAGACGCCTTTGAACAGTGAGATGTCGATCGTGATGGGAGATTGTATATTCCGCGCGTTCGCGTGAGCGTAACGGGTCGGCGTATACGGCGCGTTGATGACGATGTTATGATCATCGGCAAAATCTGATACTGTGGTTCCATGTCTATTGTTGTGCTTGCTGCCCCAGTTCTTGTGGTGGGCGTTCAAGTCCCCGGCCAGAATGACAGGGTCGCCTTGGTCTAAGATGATGAAGACGGCTTTCAGGTCGCTGACTAGGAGCGGCATCTGGCTGGGTTGGTATGCAGAGACTATGGTGATGGGTTAATGGCCGATCATGCATAGTTTGCATAATGAGACTTCTAGATTTTCTAGGTGGGGCGGGTCGAGAGGGATACAGTGTAGCGCTCTCTTGTAATATACCTCCGTACCTCCAAGACGGGATCGAGTTCTATCATTCCGAATGATATTACAATTGCTGATACGCGGATTTGCTTGTGTCGGTTTTAAAAACGATTCTGCACTAGTAGGATGTTTACTTTGTTACGTGGGAGGAAGTCCCGCATCTCATGTATGTTGGATCTG
>JAFELO010003136.1:871128-949331 GCA_017140195.1 Eumaeus atala
GAGGCCCTCTGCGGCTGCGGGGGGTAGGGAGGAGGGGTTTTTGTACCGCTGGGGGCCCTGTGGCCCTCAACGGTCAAGACCACGCGTTCGTGGTGGGCAGGGGGGCAGGGATGTACTCGACCTGCTTCGCGGTCGGGCTTGCATTCTTCTGTGTGTGCTATTGTGTTTATATATAAGTTGAAGATGTTGTTTGAACTCCCGCAACCGAACAGTTCGCTATTCCCGCTACGTTTAGAAATGTAGATATTTAGTTTTCTTTAGGCTTTCTCTCTCTCTCTCTATCTGTCTCTCTCTCTCTTCTCCCTCTATCTCTCTGCCTATCTTACACTAAATATAATAGCCAAATTGTTTCGCTAACGCCTTAAAAGTTACGGCTATGCTGTCACGTGTCGAGCGTTTTGTGAATAGTGTTGTGCCAGAGACCCATTGGGGGTGAAGGAAAACAAAACACTGCTGCATATGGGACCAAATGCTGAAAACAAACTTCATCTAGATGAAGCGAGAGCCGGCTAGTCGGAGAACCTCTTAGCAAAGTATTGCATAATTGTCTTCAGAAACCCGAATCAGACTTTTAGTTTAGCTCATTTTCATGTTGATATAAAAACTTAAATATTTTTATACAATACTTATACGCCGGAACTGCTAAGCAAAATACTCTTTTAAACTTTTACATTAATAGCAATTAATTGAGTTTAGCTCGTCTTACATACATAACGTCAACATGAAGACGAACCGAAATAGTGAGATTAATTGTACAACAAAACTGTAAAGTAAAATATTCATTTAAAAAAGTAACATTAACATCAATAGAATTAAATTCAACTCGCTTCATTGTTGATACAAAAGCTAATATAATGAAAGTTGTACATTAAAGCTGCTAAGCAAATCACTGAATGAAAAAAAGGAACATTGATTGCAATAAGTTTAGCTCGTTTTCATGTTGACATAAAAACTAGAATAATGGCATTAGTTGTACACTAAAGCTGCTAAGCAAATTCATTTAAAAAGAGAACATTAATGACAATAGAATAATCGTATACTTCTAAAACCGGTACGCTAAACCACAAATCCAAATACCGTACCATAAATCATACAGACATAATAGAGCAGCGGCGAATTGAGATTTATATACCGAAGAAAATGAAATCGGCGAAAATTGTAGACCGATGATTAATTTGTTAGAGCAAGTAATTGCGGTTGAAATATTCAATAGTGAACATATTAATGAAATTTTTTGACGACAATATTTAATAGGACAATTTCTGAGAGATCAGAATACATGGATTTAATTGGAGTAAGTATATACAGTCTACCCTTGACGTTGGTTGCTGTAAAGCTTTTAAACGTCGGGCTAGATAAATGATTCAATAAAGCGCGATACAATCCTTAGAAGTAGTTTTATTGTAATAAGTTCCGACTTTTAGTTTTTGGCCTATTTTATTTAAGAGAAGGTGAGTTTTGCCAGTTGTTTTGATGATTGTAATTATACTAAATCTATCTTATCTCTCACATAACAGGTTGAAATGGATCAAAATTGAGTAAGTGTTAGTTATCCAGTTCTGAGTATTGTTTCAAAAGAAAAAAGGCAAGGCTTTTTTTAAATATTATGCTTTGCAAAATGTTTTGATGAATGTAAGTATACTAAGATAAATTCGACTTATCTCTCACACACTATACTTAAAAGGTAACCCCTCACTCACACCGGATATGGCGATAAAGCGTTTCGTGGGGCTTGTGAGAAGCGGGAGGCCCATTGAAGAGAAAATTATGTGGATGTCTTTGGGTAATCGATAGTTGTCAAAAGGCTCCAATAGCTCGTTTGCCGTTATACTGCTAAAAAGTTTTTTTCTTATTATATTTCAATTTATAAAATCAAAATCCATCATGACAGAGACAATACCGCGTGGCTGGGTCAGCTATTTCTATTGATATTATTGAATGACATCCCAATTATATTTTCCCTCAAGCCTTTGTAATAGCTTGATCCCTAAAGGTCCATTTATGTTAATTAAGCTATTTCAGTCATTTCAAACCTACTTAGAATTGGTAAGGGTAAAGAGCTTTATTTTAATAATAAGCGCGAAGGGAAAAAATCTTAAAGTCACAAAACATTAACGTCACAAAACATCGAATGATAATGCCGTCGGTCCGTCCGTCCGTCTGTCCGACTGTGTGTCCCAGACGTTTTACTCGGAGATGAGTGTTGTAAGTTTGAAATTTGGAAAGTAGGTGTATTTTATTAATCACTACAAAATTACGAATGAATGAATGGATGAATGAATTGATGAATGAATGAATTAATTAATTAACGTCATTCGTTAATTCATCCATTCATTCATTCATCAATTTGAGCAACGATTGAAAGAGTGAACGAAATATCCTTTACTGTGCATATTAAAAAAATATTCCAAAGACCTTATTAATAAAAATTGTGATACAAAAAGGCGGCCTTAATATTTAAATAGTAATTCCTTACAGGCAACCATTGGATAAGGAAGTCTTTGAGATGAGGAAATTTGGTGCAAAACCGTAATGTATTATCTATATGAGTGTGGTTTAAGCCTATTGGCATATAAAATAAAGTTAATGTACATATATACATACACATACATACGAGCTTGTACAATTTTTTATGAGATAGGAGGCAAACGAGCAGGTGGGTAGTGACTATCGCCGCCCGTAGATATCTGCAAGGCTAGGCGTCTTACAGACGCATACCCAGCCTTTAAGGAATAGGTATGCTCTTTTCTTGAAGACCTCTAAGTCGTATCGGATCGGAAATACCGCGGGAAGCAGCTAGTTCCACAGTACAGTTGCACGCGGTAAAAAGTGTTGTGTAAACGGCAGTATTGTGTATTTACGGACATCAATATGGATACGAGTCGGCGTGACCACGGCTGGTGTAACCCGGTCGAAACGTCGAGCAAGGTTTACAAAAACTTTTTGTTAACGACATCAATGTGGTTCCAAATATATTTTTTTGTTTGAAAATCAAAATCATCCTGAAGAAAGGTCTCGGAGTGGTTGGAATCTGATGAGGTGATCCCGGGGAAATAGAGGGAAACACTCAAACTTTATTTATTTATTCGGCTTCAATGCATCACATTTTCACGCAAAAACTTCTAATTTGAATTTGAACAAGTTTGATCCAAATGTTATTTACAATCTGAATTATCATTACTTATGTTATATTTTTTTTATTATATCAAGAAAATATTCCTTTGGTATAGACTTTTCAATGAAGAAACCGTTGGGTACAGCGTTTAAACATAGAACGTCATCGCCGCAGTCCTTTTCTTTAATGGCATAACTGAAAGTTTACATAGTCTAAGTTCAAACAGTTTAAAAGTAATTACTGATGCATCTGTGTAACTCAGGACGAAATGAAACCTTCACTTGGCCCTAGAGACTTCACATAAAATCTTTTATTTCTGTAAATAGCATCGCTTCTGTGGAGATTCAATATGACAATCTATATCGATGTCTATACTATTATTATAAAGAGGAAATATTTGTTTGTTTGTGTGACAATGCAATAATATGCTATTTAATAATACGCTCTGGAACTACCGGACCGACTTAAAAAAATATTTTACCATTAGAATCCTACATTATCAGTGATGGACGGAATAACAACTTTTTCTTAAACATTTGTAACATTATGAAACATCGATAACGTAACCAAAGTTGTGAAAGAAATATCAAAATAATCCGTATTTCGCTGCAGGAATCATCATCGCTGCAGGACAACTAGCTATCCCCGACCGACGTTGTCCACACATCGATTTAATTTGTTGTCATTACCACGATATTAAATCATTAGCATGAATTTAAAATTCTGGCATTTTTGTAAATAAATTAATTTTTGCCATTTTTCGTGAAATCAGTGCGAACCCGCTATGGAGCGCTGGTATAATATATTTCAGAATGTTTTATTAAATCACTTCAGATCTATTTTATATACTGATATCTATTATATATACTGGGCCAATTTTTATACATAGGCAAATAATACACCGCAGACGCGCACAAAGTAAGAGCTATTGAAGATGTTTTCTATAGAGATGAATGTTATGTATTTGTTTTTTTTTTTACTCAGAACTCAGATATAAATATCTGATTTCTTGCGATAATTTTTTAGATAATATAAACTAGTACTGTTGTCGTCCATAGAACGTAGATGCTCGTAATTGTCACGCTGAGCGGGCGGATTGGCAAATGTAGATTGGGTTTCGGACCGGAGTCACTGCTGCCTGTCGCCGATCCGATTGACGGTACCGCCGCCACTCGACGCGACCGTTCTCCGGTGTTCCCGTCTATTTTACTGTCGTCACGATGTCACGCGAAGAACAAGTGGCATTGGGCTGGTCGTGTGACCCAGACGATCAGATGGCAGGTGGGCTACTAAGGTTCTGGAGTGGAGACCGCGTTTAGGGAAACGAAGTGTTGGTCAACCGTTCACCAGATGGGAAAACGATCTCCGTGCAGTAGCTAGTCCGAGATGGATGCGAGTAGCAAAAGTTGGGTCATTTTGGCGTTCATTGAAAGTTCATTGAGATGAGGACTCATTGTAATGACGATAATAAACTAGTGGCTCTACGCATTCACACACACTTGCTCCACACCCACAAACGCACCCTTAGATTCCGCCTGAATTTCGTAAAATTCGTCCCTATAATATAGCAACTGGCGGAATATAGTATTTTATATATATTAAACTGAACATTTTCCCATAGTATACTATAAAAAATATGACTACCGAGTATTTACTCCGGTATACATCATTGTCAGGTTCGCTGTCATTTCTTTACGGTAGATATCGATATTTACTCGAAAGTTCTAAAAGACTGAAATCCGAGAAGGTGCAGAAAACGCTAATGTCAGCTGATTTTGTCCGAATGTTTACAGTAAATGGTCTATGTAAAGGTCACTGTTTGTGAGTTTAAGGATTTGACATAGCCACGTATCTATAAGCTCTTGACGTATGCTCTGTGATTTTCTGCTGATTCAAATGCAAATGTTGCAGATGTATAAATGTATGTTCTGGGTGAGATTCAATCCCGCAAACTCTGGCGTGACGTGCACAGCGCATCCGCCCATGGTACCACATCGGTTAGTTTTTACGTAAAAGATTTCCTAAAATACGCGAGATCAAAAGCGACGATCCTTAGTCCTAGAGCAGTAAGCTGAATAGTAATAATAATAATAATAATAATAATAAGGGCAGTATTTTTTACATAGAATGCGTTCGGAATATTCGAATATTATATTTACTAATAATAACAATAATACGTGGATTTTTCACGCCTTCTAGTTGTTCTAGCCCTGTGCTAAGTACCTTACTTTTTTAAATTTAAGAAATGTTGTATATTTAACATTTTTATCATAGAAACTTATAACTCATAGACAATGGCGTAATGCGCTCAGCATACCCGAGCTGTAGCAGTAAACTGTATGAAAAGAACGTATCTGTTGACAAATCGGAGAGAGGGAGAAAGATAGTAATCTACGTAGAATGCAGCCCAATAAAGCAACCCAGTGTCAGATTTATACAATGAAATGTTTATATGATACTGCGGATCTGTCCCGACATTACCTGAGCATAAATTATACAATTAAACCTTCCCCGGTGTCGCTCTATATATGGTTCAAAAATGCATTAAAATCCGTTTAGTAAATTTTGAGAAAATCGAGCACAGACTGAGAGCTGTTGTGGTCTTTGTTTTACAATATAGATGCTTTTAGCAGGGATGACAGTTACATCCCAGATATCGACAGAATAATGTGTGCAGGATACAGAACTATAGGAGCGTTAGGGAGATCGCCCAAGTACAGCACCCAGTTTTAAACCAGGGCGCTTAGATTATATCCAAAGGAGATGATTCTTAGAATAGGATTTAAGATATAGTATTTATATTTATATCAGAGTATTTATATCATCTTATCGAAGAGGTCGCCAGTTTAGTTCCTTATCAGATATAGGTTAAAAACAACGTAATTGACTTCGTAAACAACTTAACTGAACTGTGTGTATTTTAGTCTTGCCAACATCGTGTAAGTCTCATGATCTAATAAATAGAAACTGTAAAATTCATTGAAGTGTAATATAAAGAAATATTTTTTTACATAAAATAAAAATTAATATGGTAATTCCCATAATTTTATAGGAGGTAGTGCCATGCTACGACGAAATGCGCTGACACCACCGGTGAGGCACCTTTTGCTCACATAACACTGACGTAAAGTGACAGCTACGCTGCCGCGTTTCGTGCGGTTTGCGATTTCCGGTGGCCCATTGGAAAGGAGTTCCCTCCATTCTGCCCGTATCTACATGACTATTATGCGGATGTCTTTGGGCGTCGGTAGTCGTTAAAACGCCTCGATTGTCCCGTAAGCTATAAATTTTTTTTTAATGCATAAATTCTACATAGAACAAGACACTCTAATCTCGGTTTTACAATAAAGAGTAAAAAAATGTACTAATTTATTTTCTCCAAAAATAACAATGTTATTTATGTCAAGTAGCATCATATCATACTTAACTTACTGAAAAGAGAGTGGAAACCCCACTAGATTTACCTTTGTGTCAAGCGACGGTGCATTTCATGGACTCTGCATCTAAAGTTTAACTGAGAAACGGCTTAACAGTCACACCACTACATAGCGAATAAAACTTTAACGGTATGCAGAAATATATAAATTTCAACAACACGGTTAGCTCTATTGAACTGTTAGCTTCTAAAGCACCCTCTTTGCTAGTCTTTCGCCCTCTGGACGGGTTGCTCTTCGCATATCAACGCGCGGCAAATTACTCGAAACTGTTCTGGATTCACATACGAACAGAAACATTACAATCCGAGTTTTGTAGGAATTATAAGTATTTTCCGTTTTATTACTGTATAATCGAATTATTTAGGACGGCTAATTGAAATGAGATTTGTTAATACTTTTGTGTTCTGATTTTTTTAGTTTTATAAAGTAGTAAACTGGACTTCTTCCGGAAGGATTGGTCCAATCTAGCTCTAAACAAAGAGGTGTGGAAAGAGTTTAGAGGCCTTTGAACGGTAGCGGGATATGCCAGAATAAAATCAATTAGTTAAAAAAAGTAATAATGTAGTAATGGCTTTTTATTAATCTTATCTTGTTTGAGGTAGTGTCATGTGACCGGGGAGGTACCTCTAACTCACTTGATACGGTTTGTGAGTAACCGGTGGCCCATTGGGTGTGAGGTGAAAAGGAGGGCAAAGCATCGGCATAGTAATAATGATTATGTTCATGGGCGTCGGTTGTCGTATAAAATCCCCGTTTGGTCCTTCGTCCTCCTAGGCTTTAAAAAAATACGATTCTAGTAGAGTTCAGGGCATGTGACCACGGACATTCGTGAGTTTCAACGTTTGATGTTATTTACTCGTAATCAATCGGAATAATGAGCACTTTATTAAATAACAGTCTTTACAGTATAAGAAATAGGGTCCTATGGTTGACTTTAATAAATTTATTTGTATTCACTTCAATATACTTATTGAATCAGATATCAGCAATCAGTATATGTAACTGGTATTTTTTACTGTTGCGCTGTTACTGCTGTAATACAGCAACGACCTCTAGAATGATGTAAGATGGTGAATGGGTGACGAGAGACTTACGAAAACGAAGCCAACGGAAGTTGAGAAGGAAATATAAGTTAGTGGACATTTTTTTAGGATAAGGGGCAAACGAGCAGTTAGTAGGTAACGAACGTCGCCCATATACATCCGCATTACCCGAGGCTATGCAGGCTCGTTGCCGTCGTTTAGGTTGGGGGTAAGCTCTTTTCTTCAGGAACCCCTTATCGTGTCGGTTCGGAAATACCAACGGAAATAGAAAGTATAAAAGGAAAGAGCTACCCTTGCATTATTCAAAATATTTCACTTTCCAATGGCCAAGACAGAGGCAAGATTTGCTCCTAGCCACGATTAATTTAGGATACAGAAGTTTTGCGCCGGTACGTATAGACAGCACACTCGTATTTTTTAAACTTTTGCTATGTGTAAAATATATTTTAAACACCATAGTGAAAAAAGAACATCCTAAATGTGCATTTTTTTATGTTTTCAATGGAGCAGTATATCCTTTTATCTTGTTTTATGGTATTGCTTGCTTTGTTTTCGGGAGAGCAGGCCAAACACGAGCTATGACACGGTCGGGATTTCTGCAAGTCGACCAGAGGGTTCCCTGTATAGAGTTCCGAGTGAAAAATAAGTTTATTGTAAAGGTAAAATTTCACCCGTGTTTATAGTCTGTACTGACAGTATGATCGTAAAGCAAGATTAAGTTTTTTCCCTTTTCGGTCTTGTTACCTTGTGCATAATTGATCAAAGGTCCATCGTTTCGTCTGTCTTGAATGTTCAATGTTAGTATTATTTTGGCAGATGCATTGATTTACAATACAAGACACACTATTACATACTGAAATGTCATTCTATTGAGAGAGTGAGTGAAACGCACATGATTTTAAGTTGTTTTTGCAGAGTATATAATGTGAAAAAACGGTCGGTTTATATTTGATATATTTTTTCAAAATCTACTACCAATGGATTCTAATTACATTATATCATGATAATAATTCAACATTGAATGATGAACATTAAAATAATATATCATGTCGTATGTACTAATCACTTTTGCCAGAATCGATCAAACATTTAAAAAAAAAAAGGTTTTACGAAACAAAATGGTCTCATGTCGGGTAGCATCTGTCTCATCTACCGGAGAGGGGGGGGGGCTCATTCAATCATCTCAAACACCCCAGTAACTTATTGATGTCTTAAGTTTACGCGAATGTTAGTCATTAGGACATCTGCCATCTCAGTCCACCCGCGACCATGGTTGCTGTAAAGCTTCTGAAACATCGGGCTTTTTGGGGACTTGTGGAAAAAGAGAGGAAGAAACAGATTCGGAACACAAGTTTGTAACTTGTGACATATAACCCTAAAACCAACCAGACTAGCACAAGCTCCAACTAGGTGGCTAGCTAGTATTAATCTTTAACATATGTATGTATAATAGTTATATCACTGATAGGTACGAGTATATCGTCCTTTATTAAATTTCCCTAATGTAAAGATCTGCCTAATATCGGGATGCATCTCTCCCATCCGCGGTAGAGATGGGGAGCCGGTTACTCTTTCCAACCCAAACCTAGTCACGTGGACGGACATTTGACACATTGCAATTTTATGAAGCTGTTATGGGGTTCCATGGGGTTCCCACGGCATAAGTACCTCCGCGTGTTAGGGTTCGGATCCCGCCTAGGTCATGGATGTTTATGATGATTATATGTATATATATATATATATATGTTATATATATAAATATTTAAGATTTCTTAAATGTATAAAAATCTTAAATATATAAAAAATATTAATATATTTCCGTTGTCGTGTAACACGAGACCTTACGGTCCTTAGCACAGGACTGGGCTAACATGGTGTGATAAGTTCACAGATATATATTTGCCGTATACAGAAATTATGTGCCGTAACCACCCATATTTACTAACATTTCGTTGAGGAATGAGCGCGCTTAAATCTATGGACTTTCTTTGTACAGAGACAAAGGCATAAGAATGTTCAGAGCCGATCATGAGGGTTTGCAGGATAAGGGGCAAATATATGACCGCGATTAGTTCCTTTCATTAACGAACAAAGGCCGAATTATTTTCAATGGTATTTGTTCGACTTTGCTATAATGTTTCCAGAAATGTTGTAATGATTGCTTAGACATTCTATGCTTTGATTGTAATAGACGAAAGTAAGTAGACGATATTTAGTAAATCTATACTAACACTAGCGGGACGGGGGATTTCTTCCGCGTAACGTGGTAAAATTCCATGTTAGAAACTTCATCCTACTATTCCCATGTAATCATGAATTTTGTGAATTCGGGAATTAATATTTATAACAGAAGCAATATTCTTGACAACAATTACACGATTAAAGCTTAA
Source organism: Eumaeus atala (assembly GCA_017140195.1). Taxonomy (NCBI): domain Eukaryota; kingdom Metazoa; phylum Arthropoda; class Insecta; order Lepidoptera; family Lycaenidae; genus Eumaeus; species Eumaeus atala. Next base: position 881,114 of record JAFELO010003136.1, read on the forward strand.
GATTTTATTTATTATCTACGTTTATTCGTCCAAACTTTTGCCTATATTTTTTTGCTAATCGTTTCGATTTGAGCAAAAAAGGGTTCATGTACAATATAATGTTTATTAACAATTGCATACTATAGTCACAAAAGGGTTCATGTACAAACTAATATTTATTAACAATTGCATACTATAGTCACAAAAGAGTTCATGTACAATATAATGTTTATTTACAATTGCATACTATAGTCACAAAAGCGTTCATGTACAATATAATGTTTATTAACAATTGCATACTATAGTCACAAATCAACAGTCGGAGACTTTGTCACTACTACACATAGACAACAGACATCGTCACAATTGTTATTCAATCGTGCTGCCCACCTTCCTTCCCTCTCATGTGCCACTGGAAACCGCTCGAAACACGACAAATTGTCTGTCACTGCAACATATTAGCGAAAGTACTTCTTCGGTCAAACCTAATATGGCACTTACTCCATAAAAATCTTACTTGATTACAACAAATTGTGTTAAGGCTTTTGAATCAATTTTCCAATGATATTGTACAAAATACAAGAATAAAATAATTCTCAAGTAGAACTTTGAATATAAAACATTGTTTATGTATGTTGCTGCATAGATAAAAATAGTTTGGCTTGTTAAAGCAACATTCTTATCAATAGTCCAATGTATATTTTACTAACCACATAAAAATACAATTAAAATTCTGTTGTAACGGTTGCAGCAATAATTTTGCTGCCAAACTGTAGTTTTGTCGTGTAGTCGCGCCCGTTGATCAGTTTTAATAAACACATCGTAAATTATAGTTAATTTACTTTAGTGTAGTGTAATTAGTGGTCGCTGGCCACAGTGTTATAATATTTATACATTATCATATATTATATAATTTATTCTGTATTATGCATCCGAGTATCGGTTTAATGCTTTTTCAGCTCAAATGGTTTCGTGATTTTTAATCCATACTTTTACATAAATTATTATAATTTTATATAATTATTATAATTTTTCGCTCTGTTTAATATATCAATATTGTTTAACTGATTGTCAAATACGTTGTCCTTATCCTCTTACATTATATATGCGAAAGTTTGTAAGTATCCAATATCCATATTATGTAGTTATTTCCTACTCTCTTGCGCAGATTTATTATTTTACAAAAGTTAGATTTTTTTACGTAGAAATTACTGAACAGATTTGCACAAATTTTGCCACAGATATATAAGAAAACTTTAAAACATGCCAAAAATGTTATACATAAATGAGGGCATTTTTAACGGCATATCTTGGCATATTACATTGAAGAGATACTATAAACCTCCAATTACTATACGCAAATTACTTATATCAGTCTCAATCTTCTTCGTAGATAATATGTCAGTTACTTTACACATCTCATACCATCCACACATCTCATACCATCCCACATCCCATACCATAAATACATCTCATACCATCTACACATCTCATACCATCCACACATCTCATACCATCTACATATCTCATACCATCCACACATTTCATACCATCGACACATCTCATACCATCCCACATCCCATACCATCAACACATCACATACCATATACACACCTCATACCATCCATACATACCATTCCATCCACACATCTCATGCCATTGACACATCCCATAACATCCCACATCCCATACCATTAACACATCTCATACCATCCCACATCCCATACCATTAACACATCTCGTACCATCTACACACCTCATACCATCCATACATCCCATTCCATCCACACATCTCATACCATCCCACATGCCACACCATCAACACATATCATACCATCTACCCACCTCTTACCATCAACACATCTCATACCATCCACACATCTCATGCCATCCCACATCCCATACCATCAACACATCTCGTACCATCTACACACCTCATACCATCCATATATCCCATCCCATCCACACATCTCAAACCATCGACACATCTCACACCATCCCACATCCCATACCATTAACACATCTCATACCATCTACCCACCTCATACAATCAACACATCTCATACCATCCACACATCTCATACAATCTACACATTTCATACCATCCACACATTTCATACCATCGACACATCTCATACCATCCCACATCCCATACCATTAACACATCTCATACAATCTACAAATTTCATAACATCCACACATTTCATACCATCGACAGATCTCATACCATCCCACATCCCATACCATCAACACATCTCATACCATCTACACATCTCATACCATCCACACATCTCATACCATCCATACATCCCATTCCATCCACACTTCTCATACCATCAACACATCTCATAACATCCACACATCTCATACCATCCATACATCCCATTCCATCCACACTTCTCATACCATCCACACATCTCATACTATCTACACATTTCATACCATCCCCACATTTCATACCATCCACACATCTCATATCATCCCACATCCCATACCATCAATACATCTCATACCATCTACACACCTCATACCATCCATACATCCCATTCCATCCATACATCTCATACCATCGACACATCTCATACCATCCCACATCCCATACCATTAACACATCCCATACCATCTACACACCTCATACCATTCATACATCCCATTCCATCCACACATCTCATACCATCCCACATCCCATACCATAAACACATCTCATACCATCCCACATCCCACATCTCGTACCATCGACACACCTCATACCATCTACACACCTCATACCATTCACATATTTCATACCATCCATCACATCCCATACCATAAACACATCTCATACCATCCCACATCCCATACCATAAACACATCTCATACCATCCCACATCCCACATCTCGTACCATCGACACATCTCATACCATCTACACACCTCATACCATTCACATATTTCATACCATCCACACATCTCATACCGTCCACACATCTCATACTATCTACAAATTTCATAACATCCACACATTTCATACCATCCACACATCTCATACCATCTACACACCTCATACCATCAACACATCTCATACCATCCACACATCTCATACCATCCATACATCCCATTCCATCCACACTTCTCATACTATCCACACATCTCATACTATCTACACATTTCATACCATCCCCACATTTCATACCATCCACACATCTCATATCATCCCACATCTCATAACATCAATACATCTCATACCATCTACACACCTCATACCATCCATACATCCCATTCCATCCATACATCTCATACCATCGACACATCTCATACCATCCCACATCCCATAACATTAACACATCTCATACCATCTACACACCTCATACCATCAACACATCTCATACCATCCACACATCTCATACCATCTACACATCCCATACCATCTACACATCTCATACCATCTACACAACCCATACCATCTACACACCTCATACCATTCATACATCCCATTCCATCCACACATCTCATACCATCCCACATCCCATACCATAAACACATCTCATACCATCCCACATACCATAAACACATCTCCTACCATCCCACATCCCACATCTCGTACCATCGACACACCTCATACCATCTACACACCTCATACCATTCACATATTTCATACCATCCACACATCTCATACCGTCCACACATCTCATACTATCTACAAATTTCATAACATCCACACATTTCATACCATCCACACATCTCGTACCATCTACACACCTCATACCATCAACACATCTCATACCATCCACACATCTCATACCATCCATACATCCCATTCCATCCACACTTCTCATACCATCCACACATCTCATACTATCTACACATTTCATACCATCCCCACATTTCATACCATCCACACATCTCATATCATCCCACATCCCATACCATCAATACATCTCATACCATCTACACACCTCATACCATCCATATATCCCATTCCATCCATACATGTCATACCATCGACACATCTCATACCATCCCACATCCCATACCATTAACACATCTCATACCATCTACACACCTCATACCATCAACACATCTCATACCATCCATACATCTCATACCATCTACACTTCCCATACCATCTACACACCTCATACCATTCATACATCCCATTCCATCCACACATCTCATACCATCGACACATCTCATACCATCCCACATCCCATACCATTAACACATCTCATACCATCCACACATCTCATACCATCTACACATCCCATACCATCCCACATCCCATACCATTAACACATCTCATACCATCTACACACCTCATACCATCAACACATCTCATACCATCCACACATCTCATACCATCTACACATCCCATACCATCTACACACCTCATACCATTCATACATCCCATTCCATCCACACATCTCATACCATCGACACATCTCATACCATCGCACATCCCATACCATTAACACATCTCATACCATCTACACACCTCATACCATCAACACATCTCATACCATCCACACATCTCATACCATCCACACATCTCATACCATCTACACATCTCATACCATCAACACATCTCATACCGATTTCAACGCAGTGCGAGTCCGAGGGTTGCGTACCCTAGCATGACAGCTCACTAAATCAAATTTACACTTACACTAATGCTATATGAAACTAGCACCACGTGGTTTCGCCCGCGTACTCCGCTAATAAAGCACACTCTTAGAAATCGAATTAAGCAAAATTCCGTTTTATTGACCACCTACCTTTTTTTGACGCGGGTAAACGCATTTACGCGCCTTCACTGGCCCTGGGTGGGTTCCAGTGTTGTGCGGAGCTCACTGCACATGATAATGCCGAATACCCACAAAAACCACCGCGAGTGTCCTCAGTTTCGCCTTTGGTGAGGTGCCCCGGAACAAATCATCAGGTCATCTCGACGGCTAGTTAGCCCCCGAAGGGACTACGCCATCTCCACAGGACAACCCCACCAACTTTGGGACAGTGCAATGGGATGGGGTTCCCATCCTCGCCCCTTGCCCCGTGCGCTAAAACGCCGCCTTTTTTTCTCCTTCGCCCCCTCTTCTTATAAGATTTGTATAAAGAGGGCCTCCTCCTCTCCTGCCCTTCAATCCCCTCTTCTTATAAGAGGGGCACAAAGAGCACCCGCCTCCTCTTTTCAGTTTGCTACGCCCAAAGGACCACCTACGACCAAAAAAAGTTCCATGCAATCCAAATTTGAAACTTCAAGCATTTGTAGTTTTTGAGATTTCCTTATGAGTGAGTGAGTGGCCTTTTGCTTTACACATATTATATAGAGCGAGAGAACATCTTAATTTTTGTTAAACGTAGGTAATTAAATTATGATATGGTTATTTCAGAAATAAAGGGCAACGCATCGGAATAGTAATTATGCGAATGTTAATGGACGTAGGTAGCCGATAAAGGGCTCCGATTACTCGTTTGTCCCCTATAAATTAAATAGATAATTATATCAACAAATAATATCTTACCAAATTTACGCAATTGTTATTCAACGGAAGTACTATATAAGTTTTAGCTTTTTACCTCGGGCTCCTCTGTAATAACATCAATGGGTTCATAGTGGATGCCGCTATGCGACCAGGCCACATAGGAGTAGCATCGATGGGAATGAATGGTGCGCCAAACCCAGTTAAAAAAAACGTCTTGCCTGTCCATGTTTTCTCATATGTTTGGGTTCCGCGGTAAAAGCATTTATGCACTTTGTCATCAAGGGACTATGTAGTTATCGTTATAGTCTTCTTGCTGTTTCTACACTTCATACATACATTTCATACATTTACACTTTAGTCACTTTTAGAGGGCGCGCTATAGGTATTCTTATCGTGTTCCGTCGAGCCTACGTGAGAGTGTAAACATGCATTGGCAAATATCGTTGGAGTTGGCTTTTATATTATTACTAATGTGTAAGTATTTTTGTTCCATTTTAATTTGAGATTAAAATCTGTAGTTTTGGTTTGCGTCGGTTCATTTAAATTGTACAGCTTAAAGGATTACAATTTGTATGAAATGTTTAAACTATACATAAGCAACCGCTATATCTATTTCATAAATATTTTGAAAACACATTAAATATAAGTTATCTTAAATATTAAAAAAATATGTATGGACTCATGTCCCCACGTTAGCCTAGCCCTGTGGTATGTACCGTCAGGACTTGTGTCGTAACAGGTAATAGATAATGGAGATACATATCATTTACTATTTTTTACAAATTCAACGAATTTTGTAAATTTAAGATTTCTATTACACGATACATACATAAACATTCTTGAAGTAGCCGGGATTCGAACCCAGAATAGTAGACCTATAGACTATTTATCGAATCATGTATATACGATACATTAAAGGCAACAAAAATATCCTATGACATTTTTTTGACTTTGAATGGTGTTAAGCAGCGTTTTGATAAGAGCTCCAAGTTGCTTTCGATGCATCCTTCCCATCTGTGGTAAAGGAGCACCCCCCCCCCTCCACTCCCCCAATATACATCTGCCCGTCTTGTCTGATAGACACCAATGAAACTCCACTAAACACTTCCCTTGAGAAAAAAAAGCTCTCTTATTTCAACGGACGCTCAGGCGACATTGACAGCTCATAGACTATAACATAATATATTAAAAATGCTGTATATTAATCACCAAATCCCTCAGATTATTTGTTAAAGGTACATCTATATGTATAATTTTCAGTGAAATCGTCGAACAATTCGGCGCTGAAAACGCAAAGTGAAGCACCACCAACATACATGGATTTAGCAAAAATGATCAATATTACTATACGTAGAAGGTGAGGCTTAAAATTACAAACATTTGTGACATAACTAGCAATCGGCTCCGGTTTCGCCCGTGAATTGGTTATTCCGCATTAAAATCGATCGATTTTCTAATTATTATAACAGGTACCAGAGATACGCCCTAAATTCACCCGCGAATAATAGGGGAAAATTATACGCTAAAACCTTCCTTGTCATTCTATCCATATGTGAAACCGCATGAAACTCGTTTTAATAAACGGTAAATTTTGAGAGAATTGATCACATATACACAGACTCGGGGTCTTTGTTTTATAATAAGTACAGATTACCAACGTCATGCGACAAGAATTTACTGTAACGAATGAGATTATGAAATTAAAGGTAGTGAGACGTGAGCGCGATAAAGCGATACCCTGTTGTCCCCCTATATTTAGTCTAGCCCTAAACAGTGTTATTAAAACTCTCCATACACTTGGTATAATTCAAATGTTTGTGTACCGGGCTATTAAGAGGTACAATGTGTCTTCCCCTGTTTGTGGCAGAGAAAGACCTGACCATCCACGTAGTGTTCGTACGAAAAGGGTGGTCAAAGCATTACCTCCCCTTACTGTGAGAAATCGTGTTCGAAGGCAAAAGATTTTATCTCTGGAAATGTAGATAGCACCTAGAACCATGACGCTTCTTAAAATATCGCATCTCCTAAAAGATGACTTAGGTCTTGCAGTCTATAAGAGGCGCCCCTTATAGGCTGCAGGTCCTAAGTTATTACTTAACTAATAAATTAAAGATAAATAGTATGTTAAACTAGAAATAACTACTGAATCGGTAGGCAAAGGCTGGTCACAGAAAAATTTTGAGGATTTTTTTACAATTGAGCAACATTTTAACAAACAAAATTTCCGTATTATGCTCAAAGTTCTAAGGAAGCTTCCAATTTATTCGACAGAGTGCAACGTGGGCACTATCTGGCTTCAGTGATGTCAGCTATGAAGGAGTAGTCACTCCTTCATAGCAGCATGAAGGAGTTACTGAGCCATATTTTTGTGAAAACGGTATCGAAACATCGGCAAGAGTGTACCAATATACCATTCCTGAGAAGGTACCTAAGCCCCTTAATAGCGCCATGTTCAATAGCACAGTAAGTCTCGGGACCAGTTACTTTATAATTGGAGTATCTGAAATGAGATAGATACATATGTGACGGATTATCTCGTGGTTTATTAAGTATTTGACGATCCCGACAATCCGAAAGCTTTACAACTACCATGATCATGGGTGGACTGAGAGGACAGGTATTGTTAAAAGTACCCGAAGATTTTATACAATTGATTAGTTGTTCCGATTAACGCAGGAAGCGCTTATAGTATCATGCATCTGTGAGTTGGTACGTTTGGATTTTGATTTCATTATTTTTATTACGAGGTCCTATGCAGGAGGAAGCACCCAGCCATCTTTTCTATTGAAATTTGAATGTTTTTTAATTTCATTAGCATCACGGATCATCCCAGGACGGAATCTGTATTGTCTCGCGAGGATTCGCGCTTTATCAAATCCAATGTAATAAGGCATCCATGTAATGAGCAGGGGCCAACCTCAGTGTGTTCACAGACTGCAGATTTTTCAATGCAACGGTGTTTAATGTCTACTATATGTTTTTTGACGCGAGTTTTGATTGATCTTTTCGTTTGTCCTATATAAGAGAGACCACAATCACATAGTCTATATACTCCTGCATCTTGTAGGGGGGTGTGACATTTCGCTGGTGGCAAAAAATTTTACTGATCTTTTTTGCGGTTTGAAATAAGCTTTTATTGAAGCTCGCTTGGGGATGTAGCCACGTTTGTCAGTGAATTCTTTTATGTATGGTGGTAGTATTGCAGGTAGGCACTCAACGGTGGCTGGTTTCACTCGGCCTCTGTGATGCAGATAGGGAACTCGAAGCTTCTTGTCTCACAAAACTTGCTTGACAAGTTGAAGTACGGTGTCTAGGTGTTGCTAATCACAGATACGATACCACGTGCTCACTGAAATAAAGACTTACTGAAGGTGACTATGGTGGTGAGAATTGCCGTTAAGGTACCTATCTATATAAGTATGCTTTCTGTGCACCGTGTGGCTCAATGTGTTATTGAGACTGCGAATGCTTAAAACGTCTAAGAATGCTAAAATTATTTGTCTCAAACTCCAGTGCAAATTTAATTTTGATGTTTATACTGTTTATATGGTCGAGGAATACGCCGACTTTATCTTTAGGCAGAGTTGTAAATATCTTCAACATACTTCCTGTAGAACATCTTGTTGAACCTTGGTGCTATTGGTGAGGTTTACAGGGCGATGGTCTCAAAGGCTTCCATGAAAATGTCTGCGATAACGGGGGACACTGAATACTGGTAGCGACGGCGCTACGCCGTCTACTTGCTTGTAGTATTGATTATTCCACACCATATAACCAGAAGTGAGACAATGTTGCAATAGTTCAGCGTATTCCAATGCTCAGCCATTATCTATTAGCTTTCTTGAGACACTAGATATGCATTCGTCTATTGGTAAGCAAGTATATAGATATTGTATGTCGAAGCTTACCATAGCTTCACTATCACTGAGATGTAGTTGCTTTATCTCATCGACAAAGTCTTTTACGGGACAAACAAAAAGACCAATCAAAACCCGCGTCAGAGAAGACTCGGCCTTAAGAAGGACAGAATATCATTAACACAGGTATATACGCCGTAAAATAGAAAAATATAAAAACGATACATCGGAAAATATCGCTGGACCAAAAAATGTAACTGAAATAAATGTATTGGAGATACTGGTGACAATAAAAAAGATAAAAGAAGACAGGACAATACTTGCTCCATCCTTAACAAATATTTCCAATCACATATCAAAATCAGCCGAGATACAAATTACAATCGACCGAATCAGACCTCATGTTGGGCTACAAGAAGGGGGAACAAGGACACTGTGTCCAGGACTGTATACTGGACACACGCATTACGCTTTCTTCGTTTTGTGGTATTTTTAAGGCCTAATTATAGTTTCTGTTTTTCTCCATGCAATATTTCTACAATATAGATGGTTGCCTTGAAGATATCGCTCTAAAACGATAAAGCCGCTAAATTGTACATGTTTTTATTTATTTTATGTTTCATGCTTCTTTTTTTTTTGTGTGTGCAATAAAGTTTTATTTATTTATTAATAATGAGTCGGATATGTAGCACAAATTCATGCTAGCCGTTAGACTAAGCTGGTAACGGCAAGGACCCTTTCATATCATCACTTGGTAAAAGTGATAAAGGAAGATTCATCTCAAAATGGGGTAACGAAATTATAAAGATCGTCTGTCAACACGAGATAGAAGTAGCCCGAGACACGGAAAATTGGCGAAATTTGGAGGACGCCTTCACTCATGAATAGTTACAACTTGTTGTTTAAAATTACAGGATATCAAAAGTGAACACTAGAATTAAGCAAATTACAGTAAAACAAGATCCAATTTAATTGCTATATTATGTGTGCATAACCGATGTTTGATTTGTATTGCACATGATTAAACCAATACGAACTTGAACTATAATATGTACAAGGGTGGATAGAAAAATACTCGGCCTAGCACAGGTTCATTCAATTCTAAAAATCGAATTTACCATTATTTACTTCAGTTCAGACTAGTCTGGATGCCATCAATGCATGAAATGCGCAATTGTGGCTTTGAACTATTGTCGGATCCGTTTTATTCACCCAATCTGGCAAAGTCAGACTTCTGTCTGTTCCGCAAGCTAAAAGAAGCACTCAAAGATTTTCGACAAATGACGAGCCCAAAACAGCTGTAGACGAATGTTTTGACTCTAAGGAAGCATCACTTTTTTCAACGGTCTAAATGCTTTACATGCGAGATGGCAGAAGTGCATCAAACTTGATGGAAATTTTCTAAAAAAATAAAAATATAACTTATTTTAAATATAATTTAAATATATCTGATTAGTCAAATATTTGTGTACTATCGTTAAACGAAATATTGTCACAACATGTGTCTCTTTAACTCTTTCTCTTTCTTTCTCTTTTTTTTCTCTTTCTTTTTCTTTCTTTCTCTCTCTCTATCTCTCTTTTTCACTCTCTCAGAAAGTAAGCCACTTCTTTTCGTTTCGTCGTTCTATTTTGCATTGAACAGTGTAGTGTCGCGACGATTATTTTTGTTTTGTTAAGTTAAGACAAAGGAAGCCGAACTTCTGGGCTCTCTTTTTGCGTCGAACTCCTTTTTGGATGATCAGCGAACTCCGCCGTCTAATATCCCGCGTTGTGGTGATATTATGATCCGGCAGAGTGCCGTGTGTAAAGTGCTTCTTTCTCTGGGCATTCATAAGTCGAGTGTGCCCGATGGCATCACTCCGATTGTGCTGCGAAAATGTGCACCACCTTTTCCGATTCTGCTACTCGGTTGGCATAGTCCCCAGCTCTTGGAAGACAGCTTTAGTGCACTCGATCCCAAAAAAAAGGTGACCGCTCCGTCCCGTCCAACTACCGACCCCTTTGTTTCCCAAAACTATGGAATCTATCATCAACTGCCAGCTCTTGCAATACTTGGAAGATCATCAAATAATTAGTGACTTCCAGTACGGTTTCAGCCGTGGACGTTCAGCTGGTGATCCTCTAATTTATTTAACGCCCCGATGGGTGGAGGCAGTTGAAACCAAGGGGGAGGCCATTGGCGGATAGTCTGAATGTAGCGAAGGCCTTTGATCGGGTTTGGCATAAAGCGTTTCTTTCAAAGTTTTATTCATGCGGACTTCCCGGGAAATTATACAATTTGATCACTACCTTACTGACAAATCGCAGCATAAAGGTCGTGGTTGATGGCGCCTGCTCCGACCTTAAATTTGTCAACGCTGGTGTTCCTCAAGACTGTATTCTGTCTCCTACGCTGTTTCTTCTGCATATCAATGACATGCTGCAAACAAGTGGCCTTCATTCTTACGGGGATGATAGCACTGGGGATGCTTTGTACACTCGCCGTGCCAACATTTCCCGTCAATACGTCAACGAGTATCGGAACAAACGTGTGTCTGAAGTAGAGGATTCTTTATCCAATGTTTCGGAATGGGGCCGACTACACTTAGTACAATTTACAATTTATTTTTGGTAAATGCGCAAACTTGTGTCTTATGGAGCCTCCATATATATAAGACACAAGTTTGCGCGTTTACCGTTAAAAAGACACCCTTCGCCGTATCGCCTCGTTTCCAGAACACATACTTATCGGCCTCAACTAGTATCGGAATACTTAGTGTCGCCAAATCAAGTCACGTTCAGTTCCGCGGTCATTTGGAAACGAAAGCTAAATTAGCCTCAAAGAAGCTGGGCCTGCTCAACAGAACGAGGCAGTACTTCATTCCAGCCCATCGGCTGCAACTTTACAAGGCACAGGTCCGACCGCATATGGACTACTGCTCCCACCTTTGGGCAGGTGCCCCGCAATATCAGATCGTTAAATTTGAACACGTACAACGTAGAGTGACTCGACCTCGACCGACTCGTTGACGATTAAATTATTTCCGGACATCTCGATTCTTTGGTCCTACGAAGTAATGTCAGTTCACTGTGCGCCTTTTATCGTATCTTTCATGGTGAGTGTTCCGAGGAATTATTTTTCTTGATACTGGCAGCAGAATTCCATCTTCGGACACCGTGACGGAACCAAGTTCCACGCCCATCACCTTGATGTCCGTAAATCCACAACAGTGCGGTTTAAACGGCACCTCTTACCACGCACAACTGTACTGTGGAACCAGCTGCCTCCCTCGGTATTTCCGATCCGACACGACTTAGAAGTCTTCAAGAAAAGAGCATACCTATTCCTTAAAGGCCGGCAACACCCCTGTAACGCCTAGTCTTACATATGTCAATGAGTGGCGGTAGTAACTACCTACCTGCTCGTTTACCCCTATCTCATAAAAAATACAGGTTCTTTGTACATCATAAATAAGAAAATAGTAGCAATAATGAATAGTCTAATAAAACTTCGTACCATGTGGGTGTCCCTTGACAACTCTCATTTTTTTTTCATACATAGAAACGGTGAAAATAGTGAGCCATCAAGAGGTCCTGACTTCGATCCAGGTTGGGGATACGAACTTTACTGGGCAAAAGGAAGTTATTACTTTGACAGGTTGAAACGAATCAACCGCACAACAGCCACGCCGGTTGTTCAGTTTGGCATGACAATTATGGATATGTGCGGCGTCACGTGTTCCCAATCATATATCGAGTATGAATTTTAATAGATTTATTAGTATTGGCATTGGTTTACAAAAATACCAAGATACACAGTCAGCGTCTCAAAACCGTCCGTATAATAGATGGGTAAGTACCTGACAAATTATGCACTTTACAAAACGATGTTTTTGCAAACGTATGGACACACGGAACTGTCATTATATCGTGTCTTTTGTAAATCAATGTATATCAGTACTTTTCTTATTGTATAGGGGGGCAAACGAGAAATCGCTGTCATTTTACGACTATCGACATCCATGACCATTCCTATAATTATTATGCCGGTCCGGTAGTAATAAGCTAGTATCTATGGCGATGGCCGTCGTAATAAAAAATATCGGCTGATATTCATTTGTCTGGGCTAGTGTCCGTTATATTAGTCTGGACATTATCCCCACTATGATTCGATCCTTGTCGCGGCGGCAGATGGTGGACCCAGACGCATTGGGGTTGGTCTGTGGTGCGGGACAATCCTTCTGTGGACGTGGAGTAGCTTCAAAAGAAGAGTAGCCGTCGATGTCCCCTGATGATTTGTAGTTCCGGGGGTTCCTCACCAATGCCAACTCCACACTCCACTGGAACCCACCCAGGACCGGTGGTGGCGCGAAAATTAATTTCCTTGCGTCAACAAAAAAAATGTGGACATTACATTGGCCAGTCGTATTCAAAGTCTGCAATTAATAATATCATATTATGTGATGGCCTTAAGCCTACTATTTTAACTGTAGTCCTCCTCGAGGAGCCCCAGGCAAAAGCCTTGAATTCAAGCCCCGCTGCCTTAGGCCCGCTGCCACAAGACAACGGCTTGAGGATGTCGTCGCCTGCTCAAGAAGTCCCGAGTTGTCATACAACGTAATTAAGAAATTAAACATCCCGCGATGAGTACCCAAAGGCACCAAATGAAAAAAAATGGTGGAGCCGCAGTCGTATACTACCACTTTAACGTGGCTCCTACATTGTGGACGAGCAACCAACCACCACCGACCGACCAACACCGATGGGGTTTAGTGGGTGTGGCTCCCCACACCCCACACCACACTGGGCATGTCTAAATGCATTCACAAAAAACAAACTACTTTACCTGGCCTTTTAACATAATTAAACAGCCTAATTGTCCTAGATCTTAGATGTTCATGGAACATTACCCTAGTCTTATATTTTGATCTTTAGCCACGAAAAATGCGATGTTTGAATTTTGTACAAATAAAACTCAATGCCAATGCCTCGAGACTATCGTAAAATTAAGTGGAGGGGAGATGGAAATTAGCATGCATGACAATAATGTGGATTGTCGTGCATGTCTATAGATGTCGCTAGTCATCAATACTCCTATTGCTCTTTTGACCTCCTATAGTATAAAATATTATTGGTCTTCAATCTCATGAAATTGTTTTCATTTTATTTGTATTTCATATTATTTGTTATTATATAATTATAATACTTGTTTTCATGAGATTGAATCTTTTTTTTTCTTTATTAATCAATTCTTTACTATTTAAAAACAACTAAAGTGTAATCAGAAACTCATTCGAGTTTAAGCTCACACCTTGCTCCTTCTACAACGTTCAACTATACTAGGCAAGGTATCGTTATTACTAGAATAAATAAATAAAGTTTATATACTCTTTCCACAAATAATTTATTTTTCATAAATTTAAAAAAAAAATACTTGTGGAAAGAGTATATAAAGTTTATTTGTTTATTCAAGTGTTAATATAAATTTCCATCAAGAAGTGACAATACATTCAATCAACTACGTCATTACTATTCCTGTACAACAAGTTAAATATTCTAGTTTAAATTAAATAAATACAAATGTATGTATGTAACTACTTTTACGACTACTTCTACTGCATGGTCACGGGTGGACTCCACCCGTGACCATGGTTGCTGTAAAGTTTCTGAAAAGTCGGGGTACATAAATAATTTAATAAACCGCGATAAAATCCGTAAAAGTAGTTTTATTGTAATACAAATATATTCTATGAAAACAAAACATTTTTACTAAAAATACACACTATACTACTTAATAGGTTTGGAACAATTTGTGCAAGAAACAAAAATATGGCTCATAAGACGTTTAGTAATTATTGCGTACTCCGTAACTATGACTGCAATGATAAAGAGAGTAAGTCTTTAATTTTGATAAGCCAATTTTAATTTATTGAAGTAAAACTTTACGCACGATTCACCTGGGGTGCAGGCTGGTGAACACGTGACGAAAACGTGGCCAAAGGACGATGAGAGGGAGGGTATAAGCTAGTGGAGACAGGAAGAAAAAGTCACACGGGAGTACAGAGTGAGGCCTAAGTTAGTGAAGATAGAACGAGAGACAGGTACGTTTAGTAGTGGAAATACGATTTCCGAAAACCTAAAAAGAAGGGGCAAGAGAGTGCGAGCACACTTCCCTCTTTCTTTCTCATTTTCTCTCATAGCCAGTTACGTTTCGTATAATTAAAGAAAAATTACTTCGGTCGTGTGGTTTAGAATTTATCATTACTCAGGAACACTCATTTTTTTATTATTTCCTAATTTATATCATCGGAGATATAGATAGTAAAGGGATGCCGTCGCTATGGTCTGGAGGAATAAACAAGGAATCGAATATATATATATATATTTTATAGAATAGCCAGTGAGTACTCGTCCATAAACATCCGCACAGATCTGATTCACCCCGTCTGCAGTTTGTTTAGTCGTGCGGTCCAATCAGAGACGATAGAAAACTATGAATACAAATATAAATATATTGCGCAATAATACAGATTAAAAGGTAAAGTAACGGTAAGAAGTAGCGCCTCGCTACGGCAGCCGAATTGGGCAGACACTACGCGGCAGCTAACTTTAACAGTGATAACTTTGCACATTCCGCGCAGTTTTGCGAGTAGTCGGCGGTGCATTGGGAGGGTGGACACGTCTACATTTAAGGATGTCAATGAGTGTCTGTAGTCAGCAATTGGGGCTGAATGCTTGTTTGTCCCACTGGGCTAAAATGTCTTTTTTTTGTTATCGACAGAATGGAACATTGTTTATAGGGGTAAGTGTATGCCCGCGCCGAAGGAGTATCCGCTTCATAAAGGGCGTGGCGTTGACGCCGGAGTTTCTCGTGCCTTACAGTATATCGAAGACTTCAACGCAAAATATAATACTTCTACGGTGAAGAATTGGTTGTTAAAACTTAAAGCAAGGCCAACATCATCTACGCAAGCTTATACTTCTCAGTAAACGTGAAGGTGATGTTCTGTTTAATAAAAAAAAAAATAATCAAATATGTGCATTTGATTTTGCCATATACCTGTTAATTCACATGCTGACGGAACCGTTCCTATTTTTTTTAATAATAAAGGCTTTATTTTAACCGAATGTACCATAACAAGTGTGATCTGACTCCTGGACTAGTATCCAACCATCCTGTATCCCAGGGGACAGTGCGTTCCCTACATTTACATATTTCTTAAATCTATGTGTACATTATTACTAAACTAATGCGATTACTCGTTACGTTTTAGAGTACAACATAATGTTAAAATTATATTTTAGACAAGTATTTGAGGGAGGTATTGAGGGAGTGTGCGTGTGCGTGTTTGTGAGTGCGTGTGTGGGTGCGTGCATGTGAATGTGTGTGTGTCTGTGTGTTTGAGTTCGAGTCGTGAACGCTACCGAACTCACATCACCATTTCATTACTTTACTACAGCTGGTAGATTTTCTGTTTGTATTCAATCAAGTTGCAATAGCCATAATAATATATATTTTTCAAATTTAGTAGTCCTTATGGCTAGGTATTGAAATATTTAGAATATTCTTGGATGGAATTTTATTGTAAATGCGGGGCGCAACGAAACGGTAGGATCGTTGGGCAAAACTAGATCCAATTTCAGTGGCGGACACATAGCCCCAATGGAGAGAACCTTTGTACAATAGTTTCAATTGTACTTTGTCCGTTCGTTAATGTAAAGCAGATGGATCGCCACCTGTCTTAAAGTATCAATACAGGAGTATATTGAAGAGTATGGAAACTGCCTCGTAGCCTGGTGGCAAGTATGTTCAGCCACAGATTTGAGGTCTCGATTTCGAAACAGTACAAAATGCCTAGAGCACGTTAAGCGGTTGGTCCTGCGCCTGATTTTGCCGTCTTGTCGGACTGCCGATATCCCGTTATTATACACCTCCTAGTGTGCATTTTTAATGCCCTTCTGGCGCAATGCACTTTTCCAGACGTACGGAAGAAAGCCATAGTGATCGGCATACACAAACCGGGGAAACCCTGGGTGGAGTCCACTAGTTACCGGCCCATAAGTCCCATAAGCTCGCTAGGTAAAATCTATGAAAGGATAATTCTCGCACGCCTTAAAACCGTGATAAGAGAGAAAAACCTATTCATAGACGAGCAGTTCGCGTTTCGCGACAGTCACAGCTGCCCACAACAAGTACACCGCCTCACGGAGTACGTACTATCGGGACTCAAAAGACAGGGCCGGCCACGCGGCACGGCCGCTGTCTTCTTTGATGTAGCAAAGGCGTTTGACAAGATTTGGCATCAAGGCCTCATCTTCAAACTATGCCAGTTAAGACTGCCTGACGGGCTGGTATTGATAGTAAACAGCTACCTAGCGAACAGGCAGTTCCGCTACAGAGTGGAGGGCACCCTGTCCTCCCCTCGTCCCCTTAGGGCCGGTTGTCCGTAAGGATCGGTCCTCTCTCCCACCCTCTTCAATCTGTACACCAGCGACATACCGCGACACCCCAGCGTCCAGCTGGCAATGTTCGCGCATGACACCGCACTGTACATTAGATACCTCCCCAACTACGGAGCCAAACTCGGTGAATGGTCCTTGAAATGGAGAATAGAGGTTAATGCGGAGAAGAGTAAGCCCATACTCTTCTCACTGAACCGCCCCTCGCATAGACGAGGTAACATGTCTCCCATCCTGCTCTACGGTAACGAGTCTAGTTCTACGGTAACGGTCCTAGTCTCTAGGTATCTAGAGCAGAGACGGTGAAATACTTGGGAGTGACTCTCGATAGGTCGATGAGCTTCAAGAACACATAGATAACGTTCTGAAAAAGGCACGATATGTCCTTTTTAAACTTTATCCTCTCATAAACAAAAAGAGCAAAATGGCGTATAGACATAAGCTCACTTTGTATATTACATGCATTCGACCGATCTTGTCGTATTGCAGTACAGCATTCGCGCACATATCCTCTACCCAAATGGAATGTTTGCAGAAAATGCAAAATAGATTCTTACGCATGGCTACTGGATGCCCGTGTTATTTCCGAAATATCGACTTACATTGTGACTTTCAATTGACCTCGATAAAAGGACACTTCAAACAGCTGTCTCAAAAGTTTTTTGACCGTCCTTAATCACAAAAATAAATTAATCGTCTAAACGTCGGAATACGATCCGATGTTATTAACCGATTCCCGTTATCGTCGGCCGAAGCACGTATTGCACGACGCAGAGTCCATACAAGAACACAAACAAAGAAACACCAAGACACGCTCCCGCAGTAAAATGCCAATAGGGCCAGGCCAACTCACACACACTTCGGATGGATGGTGCGTAAATGCATTTTTCCTGCTAGAACCAATATTTCATACACCGCTCGTACCGGTCGAGCGATGAAACCTTACATATAGTGACACAGTTATAACATATGACTGGCAGAATGTCAAACTCACACACCGCTTACGAAAACGAGCCCGGGTTCGAATCCGTAAGTCGAGAGCTTAGATGGATAGTAATAAAATAACGCGACTTTAGAGAGCTCTAATTATAAATAAATTAAGAATACGGCATTTGCCGATTTGTAGCGCAAATCGACTAATGCCGTATCGAACCCCTCCGTCAGAGGCGAGGAGGCCGGCCTCCTCAGATAAGCCAAACACTAAACGAGCTCAATTATCCTCATCCACGACACCGCAACTTAAACGGCATCGTGCACGCGCCGTCCCACTAGAGTGGGGATGGGGATGGCTTCCCCCTTTTCGGTCCCAAAAATAATCACTACAGGGTACGCCCACAATCAACCCGGTTCATCTCTTCTCATCTGCGGGAAAAGAGGGGGGTCTGTCCCCCTATCGTCTCCCTAAACCTGAAGACAAAAAGGTCTTAGTAGTCAGTCGAACTGTTGAGGCTGGACTAGCGCCGCCAACCAGTATTAGGTCCCTCCGAAAAAAAAAAACTGCCGATACCGTCCTATCGGATTACGAGAACAAGGGAATACATGTACAAGTGTACACCATGCATGTACAAACTCTTGTGCACTATATCTCTTGCGCAGGTGGCTTTTCTCTATAGAGATGGCCGCTGTAGCCTAGAAATTTGGCCAAGACGACATTGTTATTAACAGAGTATATTTTTACTGTCAAGGAGTGTTTGTATTTTATATTGAATTATAGTGAATTGTATATTGGTTATATAATATCTGGTTAGACATTGCACTTAAAATCATATGGGTAAAGGCCATGATGACCAAAACACATCCACATCTCGTGGTTGATGTCAACATCCGTACTCTCATAGATGTTAACTCTCAATCTCTTATAGATCACATCTCAAAGATAAAGTATGTGTTCCTCGACTTATCGACTTGTCGCCATATCTGGCGAGGATCCAACTTTACACATATGTCATGTATCGTAGTGTATTTTCTATTACTTCTTTGTTTGTTTTACTGTTTACTTTTGCTTTTTATTTTGTATAATAAACGGTTTTTATTATTTTCTTCTCTTCTCTTCTGTAAACCGTATTCCATATTTAACTATAAGTAAATATATAAACCCTCTAACGGTTTTTATCCCACTTTATTCAAATATTTATAGGCCCGTGTCCATAGTAATTGTAGATCTTCTGAGATATCGACATTATAAGTTAAATAAACAGCGATAAAATCCTTTAAATGGCTTTATTTGTGATACTGGCCAAATTCCCGGCCGGGCGGTCGGGGAGATACTTTTCAGCTTACACGACGCTGCCTTGCACCGCACAAAAGCGACAGCAGAGCTGTCACCTTTCTTGCGGCTTTTGAGTCGCCGGTTGCCAGGTGCAAAGTACTTTCGGCACCGGCATCTCACAAAATTAAAGATTATTGCGTCCAGCGACAAATCTTCTGGACCACTCTAATTTTATTAATAACTTCGGAAACAATAACTTCGACCTAGCCTTGTTCCGTTTCTATATCAGATGATATCGGAGTCGTCTACCTAATCTAGATGATTTGACGAAGGCGTCAGTCTTTACAATGAGCGACTGTCACCTGGCTGCTGCAACCCAGAAAAGAAACCGGACCTAACATTAGGTCGAATTGGAATACACGAATCCGGGTTTCCTCGCGTCGCTCACGACTTTCTCGTTCATCGTAAGGTCACACCCAAAATGTACTCCAGTTGGAAAAAATATGGAAGTCCGATGAGCTAACCTTAAGGCTAAAAATACATAATATAGGAATGTTCTACTTTAACTACATACTTTAATCATACATAACCGCATAATAATTTAATTGAAATGAATGTAGAGGCACCCAATACCGCTGTAAATTGTATTAATTTCGTGATAAGGTTAAGTATTACAAATATTACAATTTTAATGTTACTGATCTCCACAGTTTTTTTTTTGTGACGTAGAGAGTTCTCTTTTAGTTTCAATATTTTATTTTTGATTTTTTTTTTTGAAATTGATTATTATTTTATTTCATTGGCAAGGCGACGTATGCTATTTATTACCAAGGCGTTAAATCTAATTTCGCGGGCAATGTGTCTCCTATTACAGACCACTAAGATGCTTTAACTTCTTAAAGCCTTCGCGAGTAAGAGGTTTTATTGTCGTTTGCTAATATTATTTGGCTCAAGGGGAGAGAACATCGCATCAAAGAAGCAAGAGGTAGTGCCATGTTGCATTACAGCGAAGTTGGACTGTCACGATAGGGGAGGTTCCTCTTGCTTACATAATAGTCTTGTTATATATAAGGAAAGGAGGGCAACGAAGCGAACGTAAGCAAGCGGTGGGGTACTTATGATAAAATTAATGACAACTGCATAGTAGGAAAGTTTAGTAATAGTAATTACGAGGCGGTGACAGGCTGCCTTGCAACAGCATTAGGCCGACCCGTTCGGGGAGACACTTCGCTCACACGATGCCGACTTAAAACGGATAGCTTTGCTGTTACGTTTTGTGGGGTTTATAAGTAGCCGAATGCCAATTTGTAGTAAAGGATGACAACGCATCTGCAGATATTAATGGGCGTCGGTTGTAACCAAAGGGCTCATGTCGTTAGTTTGTCCTGTACTGCATAGTAGGTACTGCACATACACGTGTACTGAGTGAAAAATTTATACGTCTATCTACGTCCGGAATCGATCACGGGTTTCTTTTAACTTCTCCCGATCCTCACGAATGGGCCACTAGCTAATTTGGCTACAATACAGCAATAAACGCTATAACTCTCATTAGTATATTGCATTACCAACTTATAGTGCCGTAATGTATGTAGAGTTTGACTATTTTAAATGCGAATCCGGTCCACAAAAACTAAAAGTAACATAAGCCGAGCAAATAATATAGACCTTCCTACTCCTTCGGGGGCCATTTCAAGCACCTAACACCGCGAATTTTATTTATTAATGGTAATGTTTGTTTATTTAACATTTCAACGGTATAAGAGTTGCACAACTAGAATGACATAGAAGTTACGAATAGTCGTCACATTCATATCGAAAGTAAGTTAACTCTTGTAATCATGTCTTGAAAATGTAGTAATATTTACGGATAGCCACTACTTTTTATGAAGGGCACTGCCTCGGTTGCACACGTCACATAAACTAATTAATTTAAATTTATGCGTAGACTTTAAGCAAGCCTGTGATTGGCTAGTCAATAGAATTAGTTATTTATTGTTTTTTTTTAATAAATACAAAAGTGATATTTGATACATGCGGTATTTGATGCTATTACCTTATGTAAATTTCGTATCTATTTATTATTATAAAACTAAACTCGCTGATCTTGCAATAATATCAACAAACAAAGGCAATTTTGACTTCCACTAGAAGTCGAAGTCGTAGGCACAGCTAGTAATTACTAAATCAGGATCTTCACCGGCACTCCATCAGTGTGTCTTGACTCTTGCTTCGCTAAAATTTAATGAAAATAATACAAAGTCATAAAGTTGGAATAGGCGCGCAAATTTTACACTAGGTGCAATATTTTCAATTAGTTTCTGATTTGGTTAAAAAAAAGTAAATAACCTTTTTGTTCTTGTGTATTTTCTTTTATTAAAAGATTACGAAAGTTTATTTCATTTTTTTTTTCATTATCATTACATTTTCAGAAATAAAATAAATCGTTGGAATGTGTATAAAGTTAGGACGTATAACGTAATAATTTCCTTAAAAATAAAATAATTGTTTCGAAAATAAAAATCTTAAGGAATTTAATGAAGATTAAAACCTATATAAGTAAATGAGAACGAAGACTGTTGTTTTTTCTGTGCCTTTACTTATAATAAAATCGTCACTGATCCTTATCTGTACATGGACGATAAATGAGTAAAGAGATTTTAATCGGCTTTTTTTGGCCCGATGTGTCTATAGTAACCGATGTAGCTGCACTGGACACTTCCGTCAGCATACAGCGGTCAAAAGAATACAAAACAATACTTTTTTTTATATTTTCTGCTTGCCTGCGAGTCAATCTCAGAAACGGCTTCACCTGTTCAGGTGCTGCTTTCATTAAGTATTGGGACAAACCTCATTTAATATTTTGTGTTAGTTGTATTTAAATCGAATAGTAAACATAAAGGAAGAGCACTACCTCTTCCTACCTACCAGGCTGCATAGGAGGAGCTATTCCCATGCGTGGTGCATGACATTACATCCTCTTATGCAACGGAAGGGGTCGGCACGACCGGGGAAGTACCTCTTGCTCACTTGATACCGACTTAAAGTGACAGCGTCGCTATCGCGTTTCCTGCGGTTTGTGAGTAACCGGTGGCCCATTGGGGGAATGATAGGAGAGCGACGCATCTGCGTAACAATCATGCGAATGTCCAGGGGCGTCGATATTCATCAAAAGGTTCCGTTTGCATGTTTGCCCTCTTATGCTATAAAAAAGGTGTCTAGTTAAATAATGCAACCTTATGGTTAGCCGCATAGAATTTGGGGCTTCGGGTGCGACTAGATAAAACCGAAGCCCTGCTATTCCGGCAAGAAAGAACGACGGCTGAGAGCGGACTTTCTCATAGGAGACAGCCATAAGAAAGAGCCCCAATTGAAATATCTAGGATAATCCTCGACGGAGGATAGACCTGAGCCCCACATTTACGTCAAGTGGTCAAGTCATCAAGAGTCTTAAATATAAAAACGGCCCAAAATATCTTTGTTGTATGGGAAATTCCTTAAATTATAAATCTACTCTATTTTTTATTTGTTCCATTTTCAAATTATTTGTTCTAGCGGAAACAGTTGTAGATTTATGAAAAATTTCGATTGTTTAACTATCACGGGTCTAGAGATATAGCCTAGTGGTATACAGACGGACAGATAAACAGACAGACGGATAGCAGTCTTTGTAATGGGCTCCCGTTTATAGCCTTTGTGTACAGAACCTTAGACATTACAAAATAACATAAACGACTTGATGTTTACTTTGATATAACCGTCTCGTATTAAAATCCCCTGCCGATTTATAGTATGAATTAAAGTTGTGCACCGACTGGAGAATTGTTCAGCTTAGGGCTTGGTTGTAAGCATCTTGCTGACATGACATATTGCATTGATGAACCAAACAAGTACCCGATTCTCATTATTCCATATAGCCCGAACAGTTCAATACAGCATTATTGAAACCAACCAGTCCTGTTTCATTTCTTCAATGTACGTTAACGTTAAAGGATAGGACTACCTAATTCATCCCTTCACTTTGAATATTAAATGCTGGATGTATAAACAAAATAACGATTCCCTCGGTCAGCACAGAAGCTTTTATTCAAATTATCACCGAGCCTCGGCTCGCGTTACTCCTTAATTGTATGCAACCATTACGACTTAAAATGGAATATAAATAAGCTTACTTTTATTTTTAATTCAAACTTATATTAAGTCATTTCTATATCTATACATACATACTACACACTTGGGACGGTTTTCACAAGTTTAATACCTATTTCTAGCCCTATAGAGATCAGTTTCAAATGTCATGTATGGTAGATATCTATAAATACAAACTAAAATGTTCGTGTTGCCAGTGTTCAGGTTTCACTTTTGGCCATGATATGGGTTAGGTTAGGTAGTGCCTCTCGCTCAGATGATACCGCCGCCAAATTATAGCTGCGCTGTCTCGTTCATTCGGTTAGTGAATTTCCGGGGGCACATTGGCCCTTTTTTGCCCATTGAGCGAAGGAGGCCCATTGAGCGAAGGAGGGAAGGAACTCCTTCTTTGTGTCTCCACACATCTACTTTAAACAAAAAACTAGATCTACTTTAAAGAAAAGACTAGACCTACTTTAAAGAAGTAAGTTTGTACTATACTACACACCATTTATGATATAATTTATACCCCAAGAATTCACAACAAGGCAACGGATACAAGGAGCGGAATGAATGATAACGATGCCGATGTGATCATGACATTGATAAAGGTATAGTAATTTTCTGTTTACAGGTTTTTCCCGCATTTAAGGGAAATAACATACGTCCAATAAATTGGCAACAATGAAGCTGGGGGTAGTGTAATTTGTCTAGTGTGCGAGAGCTGAGCAGCACAAAAGAGTACGAATGGTGGAAATTTGAAAAGGCAGCGGAAAAATTATCCTCACATACACTCGTACTACGAGAGCGGGAATAAAATTACGGTACGGGTTTGTTAAGAATTACGAGGGTCGCATATTTTTTATGCGTCTTCTTTTGATTGATGGCGATGAGATGGGAAAAGTTAATTGCAATTTTCTTTTTATCCAGCAAACGAGTGTATTGCGGATGTTTATTATAAGAAATGAACAATGGATCATGTTTTATTTTGTGCCATGAAAAATCTTTCTTAAGAATACCGTTTTTATTTTCACTTTTGGGGTGTACCGTGGGTATAAATACACCTATATACGCAAATGTTAAGTATACAAATATTTTTAGAGTATAAAAATACATGAGCATTAAAATTATATGGAATCGAGCATCAGAAACGTCCGCGTAGCGCTTACGTCTATTCCTCTACCTTGGAGGTAGACTCCAGTCTCGATGCTGACACTCACACACACACATACACACGCACGCGCACGCGCATTTGCGCACGCACGCACGCACGCACGCACGCACGCACGCACGCACGCACACACACACACACACACACACACACACCTGCTTTACCTTAACCTCACCAAACCATCACTGAAGTCGGATAATGCCCCCGTTGCACTCTGTCGACTAATTGGGACTCCACCTTAAAGCTTTGAGCATAAATACGGTAATTTTGTTTGTTCAAATGTTGCTCAATTGTAAAAAAATATCTCAACCGTAAACAAAATTTTTCTGTGACCTCCCTCTGCGTACCGCTTCAGTAGTCGTTCCGATTTGGCCACCCTACTCATCTTTCAGTTATCTATTATGAAATTACTTCGGCGTCTCTTATATGCTGCGCGTCCTAAGTCATACCTTAAAATCCGCGACATGATATCCCCGAGATAAAATCTTTTGCTTTCGTACAGGATTTCTTCGAATTCTTTCCCTTACTGCTTAGACCGCATTTTTCGTACGAACACTACGTGGACGGCCAGATCTTTCCCTGTCACAAACAGAGGAAGTCTCGTTGTACCTATTAATAGCCCGGCACACAAACATTTGACGGATACCAAATGTATGAAGAGTCCTAAAAATTGCATTTGGCTCCATACCTACTTTGCGTATTGCAATCACAGCGATTCTATTCACTTTATCATCCCACTCCATTTTAATATCGTAAAATATTGTACAGTGTACAATCGTATAAAAATGACAGATTCCAAATTCACAAGTTTAATTGTAGCAGTATTTATGGCCGAACTAAGTATATTGTCATATTTCCAATAAAAACACAATGTTTGTTCTACGTAGCCAAAATTAAAATATCAAAGAAATCTTATTCAATAATATTTATTGGACGGGCGCGGGCATTAAAACTTAAGAGGCCAACGAAGCCTTATCTGCACAGGTAAAACAGGTTTGGGAACGAATTTAAAATTTCCCTAACATAGAATGTAAATTATCTTTGCATAATAAATATTTTTTAACTGACTTCAAAAAGAAAGTTATCAATTCGACGACATGTAATATAGTTCAGTAGTTCTTAAACTTATAATTAAATTTGTTTAAATTTTTACAACTAATTTTCAGTTAAAAAACTATTGAACCGATTTGATGAATCTTTCACTGTTCCCTAAGGCGAAGTAGATCTAAGAATTTTTATTTTATTTACATAGTTGCCGATGTATCGCTCTAAAACGTACCTACACCGGTAGCTTACTCACCTACCTAATCTTTGGGTAGATTCCATCGACAAAAAATAAGATTTACCTACTTTTCTTCATCACTATCATAGGCTATAACCATAACGTCCACAGCTGGACATAGCCCCCCTTCCCCCGTAGAGCGCCAAAGGTCACAGTCACGAGCCACACAGCGGCTCCCCGCCTTAACCAAGTCGTCAGTCCACCGGTTAGCAAGGCCTCCAACACTCCGTCATCCGACACGGGAATAAATAAATAACTAAATAATTGTTATTTCACTAAGTACGTTTTAATAGCAGCAAGTTGTAATTCCGTGAGCAATAACAGTTTAATGTTTAATAGATACATAGTATGTGACTTCAGGTGAAAGTTATCCTACTAGAATAATGTTATTAATGCTACGTACGCTTGTTAGTCTTCCACGCAAAAACAACTGAATAGATTTTAATTAAAAATGCCTCAGACTACTGTCCTATATAACAAAAAAGTTATCACGAAGTAATTAATGGTGCGCAATGAATGTTACGTGCTTAAAGCCGTACGTCATGACTGGTATAATAATATAAATTCAAACTATTGTCGACGTAATGTATTTGCTAAATTTGGTGAAACACATGCAGCTAAGAAGACGTGGGTCCCGTCAGTGCGAATATATCTAGCCAGAACAGTCTTACAAATATTATAGCTTCAAATAGTAAAAGTTTTATTTCCCTAGAGCTAGGTAGGGGACTTATGAGAAACGGTTATACTGCGCGCCGGTAATAGAATTCACAACGATGCGAATGATGCCTTCGAGTTTTGCTATGGCTTCTATTTTATATTTTGATGTGTATCAAATGAGAAATGTAGGCAATAATGTTAAGACGTGGTGCTGTTTTCAAATTATATTCGTCATCTCATGGTACCTATCTGTACTGATAATATAAAGCCGAATAGTTTGTTTATTTGAACGCGTTTATCTCAGGAACTACTGGAACGAATTGAAAAAATATTTTTGAATAGTCCATTTATCATGGAAGGCTTTAGGCTGTATACCATGACGCTACTAATAATAGGGCTGGAGTTACGCTGGTAAAACCACGGGGTGATGCTATTATCTGTCTAATTTTATCATATTGCGTAACTATTATTGGTGTCTAGGTACTTTTTATTTATTACGCCATTCGCCTTTGGAAGCGAGCGCAAAAAAATCCATATCTCTTAAAGTAAACTTTTGATTAAATCCTATAATCCCAATATTTATTACAAATTTACCTTCGGTAGTTTAAAAGTTAGAGACGGGGCTAGCGACGATCGCGTATTATGGTAAACACACTTCTTTTCTTCGGCTGGTAAAGTAATGGCAGCACCTGGGCGGGATTCGTACCCGCAACCTCTACCGTATATATGCGGCTCATATATTTACCTCAGTATATCGTCTCTCAATAGTCGAATTAGAATACGAAGTATTGCTGATCTCTCAACTGAACGCAAATAAAGAAATTTCACATGAACACATGTTCCTTAGGGAATACAAAGAATCACTTATTTTAAGGATTTTCATCCCTAGGGGGTGGAAAAATGCTTCACTTAAATGGTAGATATATTTCATTCAGCAATAGGTGAAATTCGGCTGGTAATGAACATGCTAATTACTGATATATCACACTGGCCTACTCGTACTCAAATGAAATAACATTGCCATTTTTTTTTTCAAAATTTTATTTACAAATCTATACATCCTACAAAAATATTCTGTACAGTCAGACGTATAGACGCTATAAAATAGTTTGCTTATTTGCTATTACATAGTCTTTTCGCCGTATAATGATGTGCATAACAAGTTTTGCTTTGCGATTCCCGCGAACTTCTATTGAAGTAATATAAGCAGACAGTCATTTGTTACAAAATTTGTTAAAAAAATAAACAGACAGTCATTTATTATTACCAACATACCTAATAACTGTAATTGTACGAAAAAATATTTCTAAAAACTTTCACTTGTATGAAATAAAATATGTCAAAATGTATTGATATGAAACCAAAAAGTCGGTATATTCTAATAGCTAAACGAGCTATTGGAAAATGCCGATTTATTTACACTTCCTTTCCTATATTTTGAATCAATCCATTAATTTTTTTTAGGTCGAAGTGTCGCTCTTGTCATCTTACCGCGAATAGAGTATGTAGTAGCGTAATAGTTTATTGAAATTTTACATTTTTGGTGTGATTTTAAATTGGAGTGTATGGGGGCAAAGCGCTACTATGTAGTTTCCATTGTTTTTTTAATTCA
The DNA here is from genome assembly GCA_017140195.1 of Eumaeus atala. Lineage (NCBI taxonomy): Eukaryota > Metazoa > Arthropoda > Insecta > Lepidoptera > Lycaenidae > Eumaeus > Eumaeus atala. Next base: position 909,906 of record JAFELO010003136.1, read on the forward strand.
TACAAATATATACTACTGTTCATACAAAAATGTTTTTGTATGAATATTAGTGTATAATATTATTTATACTCATATTCATACAAAAATATTGTAAAACATGTTTTTTCTATAACTTATTTATTTTTAATCTAGGAGAAAAAGTTACGTGACCCTTGTAGGGAATTTAATTTACAATAAAAAATGTAATACACCATTTTTGTGGGAATATTGGTTTAACTGTAAAACCAGAAAAACCAATCAAAACTCCTTTCAATAAAATTGCGCCCTCATAGAAACTCCACCCCAAGTGTACATTTTCAATGAACTATAAAACAATATAGACAGATAAAAAAAATAGAAACGAGGGAATACTTTGTACTTGAATTGACTATCTATCTATACGTATAATTAAAATGGCTTGGTACAAAAGTGTTGTGCGAATGCATAGGCAGCGCCGAATAGAATAGGAAGCACTGGCTTGGGAGTTGACATTTTCCATTATGACTTGATCTGAGACTATTGGGGCCCGGATTACCGTGGATCGCACTAACCGCACGAAATATGAAGACTATTATTATATGAGCTTGATGTACGGGTTTCACCGCCCCGGCAATTTCAACTACTCTGTAGAAATTATACTCACGAGAGGACTGAGATATATTTTAATAATATTGTTAATAATCACCACTAAAGGACCATTACAATAGTGTTATTAAAAGTAAAAACGAAAACTTAGGAAAGCCCCATAGCTTACTATTAATGTACTGTAGAAGTCCAGCTTCTATCACCTGTAGACACTGATCTCTATATATATGAATAGCTGATGATATAGAAGAATTTCAAAGTTATTCTGTAATACTGGGTGTGTTAGGGTGTAGTCGGAGCATATTGTTACTGACGAAGTAACCAAATCTAACGTCATCACTTCATCGCTTTCACATCACATGCATATTCAGAGTATCTAAAAATAAAGTGTCACTAGCGCAGGTGGACGTGTGTCCCATTTAAATAACTCTACAATGAATCGAGAATATTTGTTCAAGTGGCATAAATAGCGAACAATATCAGGTATATGCATATGGAGATTAGTGACTGCAGCACATGTATCACTCGAAACAGATTCAGCTAGCACTGGTATCAGCTTTCATGGCCCGTATAACATTCACGTAGCTCCGGGATTAGCATTCACCACCAATAAAACATTCAAGTTGCCCCGGGATCAGCTTCCATCACCGGTGGCATATTCAGATAACCCCGGAATCATCGCCGCGTGTTGACAGTTCGCTGCACGGAAGACATACCGTCCACGAACTTGGTCCGAAACAGCACGTTGGCGTTGTTGAACATACCGTCCTTCAACGATACAATGATAAACTGTAACAAAAATAATTTCATTAGCATAATTTCTTTAGAACTGGTTAAAGTGTGGTCTGGCTCGGCTTAATATTACCGTTTTTTACGGATAGATTTCAAATTGAAGTCATATGTCAGTGAACTAAAGTAATGGTTCTGTATAATTATAATAAATATAATCAGAACCTTAATCTTAAGTCTGCCGTCAAAAAAAAACTTTGTACACACATAATTTATAATTTTTAATTTATAATTTTTTAACAACAAAAGCTATTAGTGACATCTGTGTTGTCGTAATGGAACAGTACCAAGCTTTTTCTATCAAACTCAACAGCGACGTGGAGTTGGACACATACTCTGTTAGCTTAAAGAATGAAAGTCGCTCTGCAAGAAAAACAAATCGTTCCTGATTATGTTAGCAACAATATCTTTATTGTTACTTCATTGGCCGGGGTCCGTCTGACGTACTGTGTCTCTGCATTCTTAGCTCAAACACTGAACCGCGAGTGTCGGAAGTTCTCCCAACATCTGGTGGATGTTCCGCGTGTGGTTCTCTAGTTGCGTACAAGTGAGCGTCATCACGAGCTTCGTGCAGCACATTTGCGCCCCAATGCAATCACCTGCGAGTGTCGGAAGTGCTCTCGCAGCATCTGTCCGATGTTCTGCGTGTGCGACAGGTCGAGCGCAGCGTCCACCTCGTCCAGTATGTAGAGCGGCGCCGGCTTGAACAGCAACATCGCGAGCACCAGAGAGAGCGCCACCAGCGAACGCTGACCGCCCGACAGCTCGCCCAGCGACTCCTTCCATGTGCCGTTGAAGCCCACTTTGACCTGGACAATCGTAATAGCATAACTATCAGTGTATAGAATATAAACTGGAAGGCTAAGACGCCCGGTCCCGAAAAGTGGCAACTAAATTTATTAGACAATAGGATTCTTTCAGTAAAGTCAAAATTATTGATACATACATGTGAAGCGAAATACGTGAGCAGTTTCGATTCATAAAGTGATACTAACTTCTAGGCCGTCCAGCACACCTCGACCGGGCGGCGGCTGCAGCTGCGCTTGCGCGCCAGGTAGTAGCGAGCTGAAGATGGAGCCGAAGTCGCGCGTCACCTGCTCGCACGCCGTCGTCAGCGTCCGCCGCTTCTTCTCGTCCAACTCGGCCATCACTTGTACTAACTTAGCGCGGTCCGCTTCAACGATCTTCTTCTTGCGCATGACATCCTGATACTGTTGAATAAATATTGACAAAAACTTGATTTTCAAACACCTAGTCCACACGATACCACTTATTTTGTTTTTCTAGAAAATAGCGTCGCACAAACTTGAGTTTTTTATTTAACGTCATCTACTAAGAACTCAAGGGTTGTCAAGAAGTTACTCAATAAGTACAGTAGACAGCGCCAGAGGTGACTGTAGTGTTAATACTTAACAGCTGTAGCTAGAGCGAGCTACTAACGGCCAATTGGAATTCCGATTTTGTGTATATAACGGAAAGGCTGGCCGCAGTGTAGACATTAATTACGTATTTGTGGTTAAGATCCCATTTGAGCAACTGCAAAACTTCTAATGTTTATGGGTGTCAGTACTCACCGGATGGCCTACTCATGATTGCCCTGTATTTTGTCTCAGGATGAGAAACAGTAGAAAAGTTGTGTATGTTTGTTTAACAGTGAAATTAAGGACTAAATCATTTTATATTTCATTATAGTCCATTCTATCTTGCTTTATTGCTGCAATGAACGACAGCGGCCCTCGCGACTACCATATCTACTGTGGCACCCGGTGGTGCACTGTCTCGTAGTCTAGTAGCGAGCATGTATAGCCGCAGCTCGTAAGGTCAATGGTCGGCGTGTCAGGCCAGACCGGAAGGTGTTCCCCGGGACTATTCCATTTCTAATAAAAGTCAAGAGTTATAATGATGGCCAGTCAGTCCGAGGCAAAGGAGTGTTCCTTTACCTCGGACTTTGACTGGCCATCAGAAAGGAGTATCCGGAATTCACCCAGGGAGCCAGGGCAAAGATTAGAATAATGGTGATTCTAGGTGACCTACCTGTTCCTCCTCCTTGCCCAGCAACGCGTGCGCTCTTGCGTTCAGACCACGCGCCAGCTTGTCGCGCCGCTCGCGCAGCTGCGCCAGGCGTGCGCCGGCCACGGAGGCCTGGCGGCCCGCGAAATCATACAGCCCGCCCGCCGCTCCGAAATACTGCCGCTCGCCAGGGATCCATGGGTACTCGTTTTCTAAGCTTTTTATCTGCATACACAAACAGGGACATGACACATGTATAGACTACATAATATAAAACCGGCTATTTCTATAACTAGAAGAACTATTAAACAAGTAGTGCAGTAGTAAGAGTATGCGTTACAATAAAGTAATGCATATTATAAGTTTACCCTTTTCTCGCACTCCGTAACCTCCGTCTGCAATTCTTTGGCTCTGTAGTCCAACTCTTTGAGCTTCAGTTCGATGTCCGTGTTATTTTTGGCGAGTTTCTCTTTCTGCTGCTGTAACCGCGCTATGTCGCCGTTGCGACTCGCTATCTCCGCCTTTTGTTTCTTTATACGACCTTGTATCTCTTTCACTTTTTCCTGTAAAATTATAAGTGACGCACTTAGACCAGTTTAAAATAAGATTCGATGACATTTTACTACAAACTAAGTCTTCTTTGAATTTTGGCCATACAAATCTAGGTCGTTTTAAGTGAGCCAACGGTACTTAAACATGTGCTTTCTAAGCGTCGCGCTGGTTCGATTTTTTCTTTCTATTAGTTACAAGCGAGCAATACAATACATTACTAAATCTGAAGACGTAATTAGTTTGTTATCTCATTAATCTGTAACAAATAATAACAGCAGAACTGACGTTTGATATGCAGATGAGTTGCTCCTCTTTACCTAAAAGAATCCTTTGCACCAACCCGACTCTCGCAAATAATACACAACTTGCACAACACGCCCAAGTGAGGCAAGTAATAACAGAACTGATTAACAAATGACTACTCAGATCGCTCTGTGGCCTGCAACTGATAAACTGATGGCAGGCTGACGCTCATAGACATCCGCACAATCAGATACTCATTCCTACTACTAAGAAACTGTAACCCGGATGCGGACACTCACAATTCGCTAGAAACACGACATCACGGCCAATTTTACGTGAGTACCATGAGAACAGAAAAACAGAGGATATACTAACAACAGCGGCTGCGTGCTCCTTTTGCGCATCTGCCAGGTCTCGCTGCAGGCCGGTGGACGCATCGTCAGTCGCCTGCAGCTGAGACTCGCCAGCTGACACGGCTCGCTCGAGCTCCTGTACTTCCAGCTTGAGTGTCTCAAAATCCTGCTCTCGCTGTTTCCACGAGCTGCTGTGTTTCTCAGCTTCTTTCTTAGCCTTTTTCAAATTGTCCTCGGCCTTCTTAAACTCTCTAAAATGTGTGATTGTTTTAAATATAATGTGTACACAAAAAACGTTCATTGTTTCTGTATGCATTCCATATTAAAAGTATTTTTATTTTTTCTGTATTGTAATAGCATCATGTAATTATACATCTGCCTGTTTACTCTTTATTATTGTAATGTTCAAAAATACTACATTATTCATGTTTTGTTGTCCGTCTTGGTTGTTTACTGTGAGTGCAACAAATGATATGAAGTAAATAAGTAAGTTAGGCGCGTTCGACATGTCTTGACATAAGAAAAAACCATTAAGTCTCGACACTGCAATCGACACGACGTATAGCGTATGTATTATAATATAGAGTATTTATGTTATAATAACATCGTTTACACTAAAGTATTCAGTGTAAGAACAGATGAAGCTGATTAATATATGAACATTATTTCTGGAAGTCATTGCTTCTGTCTCAGTGGCGCTGTGCTTTTATATTTAAAGAGAAGTGACCTCTTATTCAAGTAACTTAAATTTTTATGTATTTTTGTGTTATCTTTTATGAGAAGGACATACCTTTCACGGTGTCCTTTGATATCTTTCACCTTGGCTTCTAGCTCTTTAGCTCGCGCAGCCGTTTCGCTCTGAGTCTTTTTGTCTCGTTCTACAGCTGTTGTAAGTTCCTCAACCTACAAATGTATATATTTTTTTTATTTCAGGTAATGTTAAATAAGTTAACCTAAAGGAGGGAAATCTATTTTTTCTGTTTATACGAGGAAATAACGTTAACACATAAACAAATAAAACCGGTATTTTAATGTAGCGTGTATTATATTGGCTATAAGACAACACGAGAATAAATCAATTGCTACTTCGGTTCATTGTTGGAGCTGTACGTAGTCAGCTATTTACCTGCTTTCGCAGCGCCTGTATCTCAGCGTGCAGCTGCGCAGTGGCTGTGGCTTCAACGCGTGCGCGCGCTACCGACAGAGCATGGGTGCTCACCTCCAGCCTATGGACATGAGTTTTTATGTATAAGCAACCAACCAGTCGGCGAGTTTTATGACTACCACGCCCATCCGCATAATTGTATGCAGAGAGCAATGCGCCCTTCTACCGTCCCCTATAAAGGGTTAGCAGAAACGCGACCGCATAGCTGTCGTTTTGGTCGTTATTTTGGTGGCTCACTCTGATCAATTTCGACTGCCATGCAGCATGGCACTATCTCCTTTAATCGATTTGTTTATTATGACAACTAGCTTATATACACTAAAAGTCATATTAAAACAAGAAAACTTTGCAGCGGCGACTGAATGACGATACACGTGCTGACCTTTTTGGGGTCAAGAGCAAAAAGAAACATTCGGTTTCAACATCATCATTTCAGTGTTGCTTGACTCGCGTAACGCACCTGCTCCTATTGTTTTTGTGGCAGGTAAAGCCACCTCTTCGGGCGATATCGTAGACATCCAACACATCTGTCTAGTGTAGGCAGTCAAGTTTTAGGAACAGTGTTGACGATCGAAAAAAATATAATATTCGTTCAACTATACAACTACATTGAGAAGTGCTTATCAAAGTAAACAAATTATGTGTTATAACTTTAATGCGTACAAAGAATTAGGAAAAAAGGCATAAAGCCTTCCGTATAATTATGTAAATATTAGTATATAAAATAAACTTAAAGTGGGAAGGCATTCGGTCATTTTATGCGGATTGTGTATCTAGTTGTATCTGATTGGAGTTTATAAAACAAGTTGTGAATCTAGTTTAAAACACGTAAAAATAGTTTATCAACAAATGTTGCATAATAAATACCTGCTTTATAATATAATTAAGCATTATAATTAGTCAATGCGTAGTGTACTTGTTCTGTAAGGCGGCATATCCGTCCGAGGCGCCTTGTGCGGCGGCCAACTGCCGGCTACACTGCGCCAGCTCCTCCTCTAGCTCTTGTATGTCCCGCTCCAGTTGCTTCAGCTCTGCCAACTGTAGCAGCAGCGACCCGCCCTACATCATACAAATATATTTATGGCATAGAGACGATAAAAAATACGAGTATGCTTTAAACCATTCGACCAAAGTCAAGTTTCTTTAGTTATACGACGTTTCGTTAACTACTAAATATGTTATTAGCTATGAGGGAAAGAAGATCAAGAGAGAAGAAACAAAATGTGTACACGTATCTCTCTCTCTCACACACACACTTTCTCTTTCGTCCCTACAGTAATATACGAACCGTATCTCTCTCTTTCTATCTTAACTTATTATACATCCGTCTGAACACTCGTTGATCTCGTTTTCGTAACGCCCTTGTGATGCATTCTCCAGCTTACTTCTCAAGTCACGCATACATAGAAATACTTATACTTAAAAAATTTGAGATATAAATAGTTTAGAACTGTGACGCCCCCTGCGTAATGTTTGCCGCGCTTACATCAGTGCTGATACATGGTTTTTGTTACGTTAGTATTTTTTGTTGCACCTAGAACTTCAGAAGTACCTTCCAGGTAGTGTATGAGAGTAGTCATATATATAATGTTATCACCACACGACTTATTTTACCTTGGCCCGCGCGCCTCCAGACAGCGTGCCCGCGGGGTCAAACACGTCACCGTCGAGCGTGACGCAGCGCGTGCGTACCTGCGGGTGAAACGTCACGCGCTTGGCCACATGCAGGTCGGCGCACACCAGCGTGTTACCGAGAACCCACGCCATGGCAGGCCGCAGCCGAGCCTCAAACGAGACTAGGTCCAGTGCAAGGTGAACTTTATCAGCACCGCCACCCTAAAAATTATAATTCTTTATTTTTTGCTAGTGGAAGGAGGTTAAGTGCGCATTCAAAATTATACAGTGAAAGCCATTTTTATACTGGTGTTTTATTCACACTTTTACGTGCATTTGACATTTTAACTATTAGTTTGTTTTATGTGAACCTGTTTTATAGCGAAATCGATATCGCATATGCCACAGTTGTGAGGGCACGTCATGGACTCTGTAGGAATACGTAAAATGAACGTGAAAGCGCAAAAAGCCGAAGTTTGGTACATTCCACACACTCGAGGGCATGCACTTTTCCCAAATTTAAGTATTTTTTTTTTACATTCTTATTTCAATAAAATATAATTATGTTTTCGTCTATTAAAAACACTCTTAGAACCTTTGAAACACTAAAAAAAATATCTTTATTTCCTTATTTACATATAACATAAAGAATATTTCTTCAGAGAAGGTCCCGAGAAATATTTATTTTCAATATCCTAATGGCTGTAAGACCATTCGTATGTTGATCATAGTCTAAGCTAAGCTGATACTTACAATCTCCTGCGCAAGTCTCACAGTTGCCGGATCAAGTGCACGGCCCGATATCTTATTGAGGGGTATGATGGTAGTCCTCGTCTGCAATTGGCCCTTTTGCAGAAGTAGCTTGCTGGTTACCTCTGTGTCTACCACAACATTGTACAGCTGGAAACCAAGTATACTTAATTTAGTTTAGACGCGTCTCGCGTACCCCGCTTCCATTGGTATGGTTATGTGTATAATTTAATAAAACATGAAAGTAAATATGACAGGAAACAACATACCCTCCCGCCCGCAGCGGTTTCCAGCGCTGTGCAGTAGATGGGATCGCATACGTTGATGAGGCGGCACACGGTCCCTATACAAGTTACAATATACTCGAAAATATACATTGAAGAGTTAGTATCATTGCTACATTACCACCGAATCGTAATGCCAGAACAGGAGTGGCACCTCATGTGTGTAATATTTGAGTAAGGGTTACCTCTCCATAGTAGTGCCGGCTTCAGCCAATTCGGCAGCCACTTCGATTATGGTTTGCTCGCTCGCTGAGACTTCCTTCGCACTCGGTATCGCAGACCGTCTCTCCCTTGCCTGAAGGTGAGAGAGCGATAGTGCCGTCCCTCTCTCACGTCCTTGTTCATAATGCGGTCCGGAATAGTTATTATTCCGTGCCGTGTTCGGAAACGGAGCGTAGCCTAAGCGCTTTTTGTGTACATATTGTGTATGTACATATGTGTTATTATATATATTATGAGCACGCAAGAAGACCACCAGACCCCAACAGGTCCGAAGCCGCACTGCGCGACATACTCCCCGACCTTTGTGACAGTGTGTCCGACGGAGGACCAGCCCCTCAAGGAATGCCACGTAAGTCGAAAAAACCCGGACGGACTTATAATCAGACGCCCGTCATTTCCCACGCCAGAGGAGATGGAAGAGTTCCAGGAGGAACTCGAAAGTTTACGCCCCCAAAAGCGCGCGGCGTCCTCTCGAAGAGATGCCCGATAAGGTGTTAGCGCTAGCCAGCTTATCGCCGTCGCCATCACCATCTCCGCCACACCCATCACAAAGCCAGTCTTCACAGAGCACCTGCTCGAAGACGCCGCCGGGCTCGGACAGAGAACCGTAGGGCACGTACTCCACGATGTCGAAGGACGCGACAATGTACCGCAGCTTCGCGGCGGCTCTGGAGAGCCGCGCCGGGTGCCAGCGCATACGCAGGCACGGTTGACACTCGCTCCCCAACAACATCATTATCATCAGCCCCTAGCCCCCAACCCCGTCGCGCAGAGCGACGGAGTACCCGCCAATCGTTAGTGCAGAATTCACACACCGCCCTAAAGGACTTGTTGGGGCACGAGCCGAACGCCAGGCCATTCGGAAGGGGCATTAGTTTTCTCGCCCAGACGCCGGAAGTGTACAGGGCGGTCCAGTGGCTATTGACGGACCTATCGAAGGTGGACGCGGCGGTGCAGTGGCACTGCTACAACCCCACCAGCAGACCTCCCCACCAAGGTGAGTATTACAGGCCTGCTTGTGGGGACGGGCATGGACAGCATCGCCGCGGAGTTCATGGCCCTGGGTTTCCCCATGCGCTTCGTGAGCCACACCCCAGCGAGGGGGGGCTAGCGCCGGCTGCCTGTTACATGCCCCATTCTAGCGCATGGACAGCGGGGAGCTCCGACGCCTCTATGAGGTCGAGGAGCTGCTCTGCATGCCGGGGGTAGTGGTGGAGGGGTGGAAGGGGTGCGAAAGGCCGTCACAATGCCATCGCTGTCGGCACTTCGGTCACTCTTCCGCGAACTGCCACCGGCAAATCCACGGCAAGAACCACGCGGTCGGCGACTGCCCCCTCCCCAAGGGAGCCACACCAACGTGTGCAAACTGCGGCTGGCCACACATCGTACATACCGACCGTAGGTGCAGGACCTTCCTCAGGGTGGCGAGACTCAGGGGCTTTAAGATCAGTCCGCCGATCCCGACTAAACCTCCCTATCCCGCTCCCCCTGCCCCCAAGAAGAGGAAGCGGAACAGGCCTCGAAAGAGGCAGGCAAAACGTCGCTCCAGGCCGTCGAGGGAGCAAGCACACTACAGCCAGCCACACCCAGGCCTACACCTGCACCCAGGACTACACCACTCACCACACCCACCACCAAGCAGACACCCCGGGGCCCCGTAGAGCCTAAGGACACAACCCTGCCGGAAAGTCGCTCCTGGTTCACTGCACTGGCGAGCTCAGGGAAATAATCGCTGAGATCGTCAGGGAGGAACTCAGGCAAGTGATTAGGGAGGGGCTCACTCGTCTGCTCTGGGACCCCAGGATATTGGCCGAACAAAGCTACATCACAAATAACCCCAACACCGTACACACCTAACCCGAAAGGAACTGGTGAGGGATCGTAAACAATTGCGAATCATTTACTAGAACCCCGGCGGCATCCGGGGAAAAATCCAGGACCTCAGACAGCTCGCCCAGGAGTATGACATCCACGTCATACTGGTGGGAGCGACGTGGCTGGGGCCTGGGCAGGACCTTGAGGTTTTGAGATGGCGAACTATGCCGTGTATCGCAGGGACGAGGTTTTGCCGAGCGGCAGGGCGTACAGAGGTACGGCAGTGCTCGTTCGGCGGGACATCGGCCACGTCGATCGGATCTCAGCCCCTTCTCCGACATGAACACAACCGGAGAAATTGTGCAAGTGTCGGGAGAGGAGTTAAGAATCTACGCGGCATATAAGCCTCCCACACACTCTTTCTACTTCACGGATGTCCATTGCGTACAACGTGACGGGGGCCAGGTGTTGGTTGCTGGTGACCTGAACACCAAGCACACCGCTTGGGGATCGTCCAATATCAACCGCACCGGCGCCAGACTTCAGACGGATTCGGAGCGACGGGGAGATACGGTGCAGGGACCCCCCCTGTCCAACCCGCGTTCCATCGGATCCCCTGCGGAACCCGGACGTGTTGGACATTGTCATTCACAATAACTTCCACTTCACACTGGACTTGGAAGTGCTGTATGACCTGGATACGCAGTACCTACCGGTCTTAATCACGCTACACTCGACAGCGGCCGAAAGGGAGCGGGAACGGACCAGGGAGAGGGTGGTCTTTAGAGACCATATGGCCGACTTCACTATCGACGGGCAGCTTGAAACCGCGGGGAAGGTGATAGCTGCGGCCTGTAGTCTCACGGACAAAATCCGAGAGGCACACCACCTCCCAGGATGCGGCGACCACCACCACACCGATCAAGGCGCACCGTCGGAGTGACCTCCCCCCGACCTCCTGTCTGAACTGATGAAGAAAAGGCAGTTGAGGAGACTCTGGGCCCGGACCCGCTGCTCACTGATCAACCTGCTGAGGACGTCTCTGCTAGGGCGAAGTACTGTCGGGGGGCCAGCTGGGAACGAACCATCTCTCAAGCTGGCGCGATCGACACATCCCTCCATGCCCTGAACAGACAACTCACCAGATCGAAGACCACGATCAGCCTACTCACCGACTCAAACGGCCAACCCCACTACAACGCCCAGACACGAGCAGATATGTACGCCATCCTACAAACACAATTCACACCACACCCAGCAGCACCGGTCGCCGCCGAGCACCACGAGTACGTAGAAGGCCGCATCCGAGAGCTCCTTTTGAGCTCCCGCTCAGCAGCGGGAGGGACTTGATCTCCCCAGCTGAGAAGTGTCGCTCTTCGCCTCTCGAGGCGCTAAGCACCAGGCCCCGACAATATCCCTCCTACAGCACTGGTGATTATGCCGTGGCGCACAGTCGTGGCTCTCAGCACGTCTCACTTTCCGGATATCTGTAAGGAAGGGAGAATCGTCGTCCTTCCAAAGCCGGGCAAGTCTCGGTACCTTCCCGGAAGCTACCGGCCGATCACTGAATGATGATCAGACTGAAGCTGTACGTCCCAATAAGGGACGAGCAGTTTGGTATCCAGAGCGGTCACTCTACCACACTGCAGCTGACGCGGGTGCTCTACCACTTGGAAATGGAGATGAACAACGGGAGACACTTAGTCGGAGTCTTTCTCGACATGGAGCTACTGTCGCATGTGGCCAACTTGTTCGAGACTGAAGCTGTATGTACCAATAAGAGACAAGCAGTTCGGTTTCCGGAGCGGTCACTCGACCACACTTGCATGAGCGCTTGCAGACCTTATAGAGCATATCCCGGCGAGTAATCACGGGAGGAGGCTGCTACGTCCGAAACGACATGATCGCGCGAGTCCTGCGGATCGAGTCTGTCGGTGAGTCTATGGCCTGATTGTCTCGAAGCATGTTCAGTGCCGCGGACAATGAACCGCACGCCCACCTGAGGGACCTGGCCCCGCTACACGGGCGACACCCGACGGGCGGCCATACCCGCGTGAACGTGTTTCAACATGCGGAGAGCGGGGGCTCCGACAATCAGGACGAGGATCATTCACACACATACATAACCCACATCACACTTGGACATCATCACACTAAGTGTAGTGTTCCTACTGGCACCTGCACACCTGCAGGTCAGTAGGCAGCGGTCGCAACCCCACCTTCAGGCCATATGGCCTCCGCACCTAGGTATGCAACAACCCACCACCATCAGTGGGTTGCCCAATCACCGAGGGGATAGCTGCCGCTGGGGAACAGACCCGGATTATGAGGTTCGCCTCGAAACCCGCAATCCTCGCAGGCCCCCCTCCAGGCCAGTGAAGAAGGCCCACGGACGAACGGATTATGGTTTGGTGTGCCGGTTAAAATATTCACTATATTCTATTGACATCATTATTTGGTCCAGTGTATGGGGGAGGAAAGGAGAATAGCGCATCTGTGTAGAAATTCTGCTCATGTTTTAGAAGTCGGTGCTTATCAGAAGAATCGCGACTGTTCGTTTGTCCTCCTCCTAAGAAAATATCCTTTTCCTTATGGGTTAATTTGGTTAAAGGCTCTGAATTCAATTTTTTTAATACAACTGACAAACGAGCAGTCGACGCGCTGCCGACGCCCATTAACATTCCACACGGATTATACAAGGCTACACGAACCGTACACGCGTCGCGCATCGAAGTCCCGTTGCGGCGGCGTGTAACGAAAATCTGCGCGTTGCAGCGTGGCGGTGAGCGTGTCGGCGCGGTCTCTCTTCTGCCGCAGGGTACCTTGCAGCTGGCGCACGCGCTTCTGCAACTGCGCGGTGCCCTCCTCGCTGAAGCTGGACCCCGCTAACTGTGCCTTTGACCATAAGGTTTAGTCAATTAGATACGATATTTAGTGTTATAAAAGTTTTTGCGTGCAATAAACAAGGTATATATCTAGTAGCATATAGTAACCTGTTGGACACTAATCAATAATGATGATGACGACGATGATTTGCTAGAATTAATTAATGATTGTCATAGTAATAACATTGATTTAAGTTCTATCAATAAAACTGTTAAGGGAAACTATTGAAATGTTTTCATACAATAAACTACCCGAGGAAACGAGATGTTATCATGATGAGATGAGATGCCGCTTCGGCTTTGCGACCTTGAATATCTTGCGTGAGTTTCATGGTTTTCTGCGTGAGTCGCTCTGGTAAAATATTTCTTTCGTAATTGTTACTCCGTCGGTTAGTATTTCTGGCGTGGACTCTCAATCTACTAATGCTATTATAGCAACTGTTAAGGCTCGCTCAAATAATACCGGCGCGAAGAGACATATATGTTTCGCGGTGAGTTCCCGGCATAGAGATAGTATAAATAGAGAAAGTAGCCTATGTGGCATAACGTGCGGGTGTTAAGATCGTCAAGACCGTTAGTCGCGTGGGGTCCTGGGTTCGATCCCCAGATTGGGCAACTGTTATTAAATGTTTCCCAGATAATCTGAGCGCGCATTACATTGTCCGGGATTGGAATGTGCCCGAAGTGGCCATAGACTTGCCACCTATGACATCATGGGCCTCAGTACCTTGGCTAATCGTGGGTGTTACAGTATATCTACTGGATTTACGAGTTGTGGATGTACTAGCACACCTCTGCCTACCTCTTCGGGTGTAAAAGGCGTGAAGGTCCTTTTTTTTACTTTTTTTTATAAATAGAGAAGGAAAGTCAGCCTAAAGACATTAATGCATTGTGCTATTCTATCTCTACTAACCAAAACGAACTTTCGCCGTCATAGGTCTATGGCTTCTCTTTATTAGCTCTGTGGTTTCTGGTAGAACGAAACTATTTCAAAGGTTCGTTAGTCCCTGTGCTTTAATAATAACACTGTCTGGATACCTTCAGCTGCTCCACTTCCGCCTCATGCTTGTCGATACTGGCGCGGTCGCGCTCGTATTGCGCGCTGCTGCTCTTAAACTCGCGCTCGAGCGTTTTGAGACGCTCTTCAGCGTGTCGCTGCTCCATCGTGCTCTGCGATATGCGAGTAGATGCCTCGGATGCCTCTTGTTTGGCCGCTAGAATATAAATTATGCTCAACTATAGTTACTTGAGACGTTTTACAATAATATACTATGAACTTATCACACCAAGTTTAATCCACCACGTGTTAAATGTATAGAGAACGACAATATATTTTTAATTTTTTATAAATTTAGTACATTTTATATATTTTATTTATGTAAAAGGGATTTTATCTGTAGTAGAACGATTGTCATCACGCAGCTGATACGGACACGCATGAATATCCAGGGCTGCAATACGGGAGTTGGTATTCATTCCAACTGTTTGTTTCCTATACTTTACAACACGAAAATTACCAATAAGTTGATCCTGCAGTGACTCCGAAGCTCCCTCTAAGCCCGAACTGACTGCTAGGAAGCGTTGTTGCGCCTCCGCTAGTGCTGCTTCACTGGACTCGCTCGCCGATTTCAAACTTTCAAATGTTGACGACACCTGGTGGAATTAAATTACTGTTACAGTATATGCTTGATTACAATTTTTAATTAATACGAAAATTTGATTCCGTTTATTATATATAGTTTCCATAGCCGTATTATGATATATAGATTGTTAATTATTAGTGCTAAATTGAGTTGTGACTTGTGTTGGACGGCCTCCAACCTGATGGACTGACGACTTGGTCAAGGTGGCAGAGAGCGGCTGGATATAAGGCGCTTTATGGGGAAGGCCTATGTCCGGCTATGGACGTCGTCCAGCTGAAGATGATGATGTTGATGGTGAGTTGTGATAGTGAATTGATTATATATTTGTTCTGTGGGACTATCAATGGGCCTAGTGATTGTGATGCCTGATGAAAATGTGAGAACAGTTGCAATGACCTGCTGTAACTGCGCGCTCTTATCTGTCAGCGCGGTGCGATCGTCGGCGAGCGCGCGACGCAGCAAGCGCACACGCGCATCACCCGCCGCGGCCGCATCCTTGGCGCCGCGCGCCGCACTAGAGGTTGCCGCTTCGGCTTTCTCTGCTTCTTGTACCTCTTCTTCTAGTTCTCGTAGCACACTACCGCTCTCCTGAATTTAAAAATTGATATGAAAGTTTGGTTTTGCATAATGTATTCAAAAGAAAATAGTAAGTTCCTTTTTTGTCTTGGACCTAGTCCTATTGCATTCCTATATCAGATGACATAGGGTATACCAGCTACCCTATCTAGGAGATTTGCTGACCCCTGCAACTTGATGTTAAATTTATGTAATTAATTTGAAAAAAATATTTATTATATTACATAACCTACCTCATCCAATTTCTTATGGAGCTCTGTAATTTTTCTCTCAAATTCCTTAGCTTCTCTCTCATTATTTTTTATGTCTTCCTTCTTCTTTTTTACTTCGTCTTCAACTTCTGTCACTTTGTTGGCAGCTACCTTCACATTTTCTTCTGCAGTTACATACCTGAATTAAAATTATATAAAATGATTTGCAGATATTTCAGCATCGGAATAAAATAGATAAGCAATGAACAATGCACAAGTTTGTAATGGATTTTGTTGTTGTTACAGCATTAAGCAAAACTATTACAAACTACATAAGGGACAGAAATACATCATTTGTGAAAATGTACTGGGACGGATCATGAGATTATAGCCTGGTCATAGACAGACAGATGGACATCCTTAGCGTTAGTGTTCCTTTTTTTGTACCCTTTGGGTGTAGAACGCTAAAAAGGTAAGTTATCAAAGAAATGTCAAAATGTGTAAGTATGTTTATTACTCTTTGAAGCTAAATCTACTTAGCGGATTTGTTTGAAAGCAGGGATCATAATCAAATTAATTTAACCGATACCAATCAATGCACATGGCTTGTACAAAACACAACTTACTTCCAAGCAACATGAAGCCTTGTAAGATTTTCAAGTTCTCTAACAACCTTTTGATGTTCTTGAAACTGGGATCGTTCATCTTGTAATTTTTGAAGTTTCGGTGCAATATCCTCTCTTATAATCTGTAAATAATAAAATCTTATTTTACCAGTTATTTTTATACTTATTTCTTACATCTACAGACTATGTCTTACCTGTATATTAGTGTAACTGTGTAAGTTAGTTTCAATATAAATATGAAATTTATTGTGCTTGATGGGTCCTATAAGAGAAAAGATACAACTAATGTGATATCTAAAGGCTTACTCACATCATTAAGCTCCCTAAGTTTAGCATCCTTCTTCTCTATGGTCTTCTGTGCAGCCTGCTTTTTGGCTTCATACATCCTAGTACCAGCTGCCTCTTCCACCATTGATAGAATCTAAAACAATAATAAGCAAAATTTTCATTTTATGAATTGGTAGGATATCATATTTAGAACACTGTAAGGACATCATTTAGTTTCTTTTTTCATCTTTGCATGTCTATGCAGGCCTAATGTCTCCTTAGACTCGTCAATATGCCTTGTTCTTGTATTAAACACCAACAAAACATTTTGGGTTTCTGCCATCTAGCATTGTTCAATCAATATGGCTACAAAACTAGTGCCTAATGTGGCAATACATGGAATGAAATATATTTTTGTCAAAGGGAAATACTCAAAATATGACAGCACTAATATTTTTAATGTTATAGGAATATTTTTACAAAAATGTTTGAATTGTATACATCATTCTGGCCAGAAACTTGATGCCTAAAACAAATTTCAGTTTTTATTACATGTGTTAATAGCTTTGATCTCATAACTTACTTCTGGTGGTTTCATATTAAGCACTTTGGTGATTCTCCCCTGCATGATAAGAAAGTGTGGATTGTTGACATTGAGCTGCACGGAACAAAACAGATCACTCACTCTTTTATTCTGAACATTTATCCCATTTATTAAATACTTGTTTTTACCACCCATCACCACCTGAAAGTGAGATTACATAACTAAGCTTGGCCCATTTAAATATTCGAAAAAGCCTATTTATTTAATTCAATGATCATAAACAAGAATGTGATATTAAATCATGTAAAATCATTGAAAAAAAGGCAATATATTTACACAGTGGGTATTGGTTGAATACTAACCTGCCTTGTAACTGTTATTTCATCATGATTTTCATAGCCAATAGGACATTGATTTTTATCTCTATTGTCAAAGGTGATGCTTACAGTAGCCTTTGTTATGCCTGCTTGGCCGTGTTTATATATAAGTTCCTGTAAGCTGCCTGCACGTACCTGAAAGTATTGAATTCACTATTTTAAGTACTAATTTAATATTATAAACACTATAGCAGTATAATACATAAATCTCACAATAATGTACAGACAGTTGCATCACTGCATTGCAGAAGAATAGGACTCCCAAACTATAACATAATCAAAAATTGATGGCATGGCAGCATGTGGGAAACTTGTGACTGTGTGAGCCCAAGGGGAGAAAGGAGTGAGAGAGGCACTGTGCGAATGTTACTGGGCGTCGATAAATAGCTATGACTACACATTTGTTTCCTCAGGCCAAAAAAAGGGATAAAGAAACAAAAACGTATTTTACTTATAAGCAAAGATCACGAATTAAATTATAGTCTTCAGATATAGCTTTTATTTCCAAAAAAATAATAAAAATAAGTAGTACTATGTACACAAAAACAAAACATAACCTGCCTGTTGGCGGGAAACTTATTTTAACACCAAATAAAACTTACGTTGGACAAATTCGTAATTCCGAGCACAAAACATATTGAATCTAATATGTTAGATTTCCCAGTACCATTTAATCCTGTGATAGCATTAAATTCAGGATCAAAGCCGGTAACTTCAACTCGATTTCCATACGATTTAAAACCGTCAAGTACAATAGATTTTATATACATTTTGAATTGTTGATACCGTTCAACATTTTCAATGAGCTACATGGACAGAAAATAACAAATGTCTCAAATTAAAGAAATAAAAAGCAACACAAAAAGCCGTTGGCTCTTTCCGCTATTTTGAAGTTATATTCGAATGACAGTAAACTGTTCCTCTTCTCTCTGTTCACAATGTTTCTCAATGTTCGAAATGATTTGCCTCTGAAAATTAAAAACTTATTAATATATAACATTACAACGATTTTTGAATTTGATAATTTTTAATATAGGACAGGAAATGGATGTCAATTTATAGCCATAGACCTGAATCTAATGGCATACCGATCCCAGAAGTTTCCATTGGTACCATGTAAACAGACAAAACATGTTCAGTCGAATGCTCTGGCATTCCATTCAATACATCATATGGTTAATAAAAATATTATATTATAGTGATTATATAATTATTTAGAAATTACCAGAAAAACTTATAAGTGAAAAGCGTAGTAGATGTAATTACCAAAGTGTGTTGTCAAAATTGTAATATATTTTGAAGTAACTTATTTTTGTTTTAAACTTAGGAAAATCATAAGCTAAAATTTGGATTTATCATTTACCTCTGTACTCACAATATGTGTGGCACGCCTTGCTACTACTACAAGTAACATTCTTCTCATTGTTTCATTTAATGATTGGCGCATTGAAATGCAAAAGGCATTGTGTTTGAAGCAAGCTTTCCAAGTGGCTAGTTCATTAGAACGCTAATTTCATATTTAAGAAATTAATATATAATTTATTAGTTTGTTTTTTTCGTTCTTGTGGAACTTAGATCATTTTATTAAATGAATCTAAGTTGTGGATAGGCAAGACACCGCCCCTTCTTAAGTAGTTAATTTAGTCTAATTTATTTATTTTAATTAAATTATAAAGTATACATCGTCTTTAGTTAACTACAGACCAGCAATAATGTTCTTTTTTATATTTAAAAAATTTAAAATGGCAAAAATTTATAATACCAAACGGCACAAAAGGTATATATGACAAGTGCCAATTGTCAAATGTAGATGTCTCAGATGTCAGTCCACAGTCGTCAGATCAAAACAAAATATATATGAGTTTAACGGCTACCGGCCTAGATAGAATAATTTAAAACTGTTATATTTACTTTACAAAGGTAGAAAAATGGAGTTTAGTAATACAGGAGGCATGCGAAGCCCGTTCTCTCCACGAGTTAAAGCATCGATTGCAGGCAGAAGGCCTATAGGATTGAATTCCGCCAAAAAGAATCCAAGGTAAGGTTATCCTCATTGTAGTCAATTCAAACGGTAATATTAAATGCCCTACGCTTAATTACTATATCTTGTTTTTTTCAGTAACTTTGTGCAGTCATCAGAGCAACAAGCTGGCGATGTTATATATAAAACACAATCAATGACTATTGAAACCTATGGGGCGCCTTTGCCTGTAATGGTTACCGAAACCCTTGCATTTGGTAAACTTGAAAACTTGACATATATTAATTAAAATTTTGATGATATTCAATATTTTGAAAGACCACTGGCAATAAAAATAAAATTTAAATTAACCAAAAGTTTATCATTGAAATATTAGTTCAATTTTGTCCATATTTAAAGTGCCCGAAATGATAAAGCTGAATGTTTAATGCTATTGCTATTAACTAATATAAACTTTTCAATAGCTTACTGAGTTTACAATTTACAAAAAAGACTTGTATTTAAAGTGGCAAAACTATTAAGGATAAGGATGTACATAAAAATATACTCATTTATTTGTAGCTAGTGGTGATGTCAGTGTTCGTATGTCACCCTGTGGATGGTGCTGGCTAGTAGCTGGTAGGCGTATTTTAGCCTGGCCTAGAGAGACCTCTACACCTGGTGTACCAACATCTGCAAGAGAACTTACTCTACCACAAACAGACTTGGCACACAAGGCTGACCTTGTTATGCTGTTTTATGAAGATGATGCACAAGTATGATTAATCCTTCAATATTTTTTCCATATATCATAATATTCATAATAAGATACCAACTTAAAAGTGATTACTGTGGTCTGTCAGCTGCTCATGTGGCCCTTGGGTGGGACAGGGTGCAGGAGGGCAACAAATCCACATAAGTTAGAGAAGATAAGGTACAATGGTGGTTACCAAATTGTCCTCAATTTCTTGTTTGCAAAAGCATAGGTGCTTTAAAGAAAAGTCAGAAGCAGTTGTGTGGACTGCGGACTAGAGTGAAAAATGTATCTTTAAAGTAGCAATTCACTGCTTTCAGTGAAAAACAGCATGTTAAGATAGCAATATGAGAGAGAAATGGTGCTAGTTTCATGATTTTAGTTCTCCCAAAGAGTGCTCAACGTACCTAAAGAAGTTTTCACTTCAAAAACTTAAGCTCAACTTGAGTTCAACAGGAAAAGTATATCTTGCTCTCTTGATGCAAAGGTTATGACAGGTGTCATGTCACATTTTGTATGATTTGCAAGAATTCAGATGTACCCATTGGGTGAATGAAATTAGCAGGGCAGTATACTTTCAAGTGTGTTGATGTTCACTTTTTAATAGATTGTTTGATATGCCATTTAATGATTTTTATGTTATTAACTTTAGATACCATCCTGTGTGGGTGTTTCACCAGAGGGAGTTGTGCGCTACTGGGCTTCTGTAGGAGTGGAGGGAACATATTCTGATGTTGTATGTGAACTTGCTGGCCAGGAATGTGAGAGACTGGTGCTGGCTAGGCCATCCACTCTGTTGCTGGCTACCACCACATGTACACTTGTGCGTATAACAACTAGTCGGGGTGTGTAGCTTTTATTCTATTATGTGCTTTAGCAATACGTAAAATAGAAATTATATTTAATTAAAACACTGTAATTAAACACACTGTAATTTAAAATTAGGATATGCTACAAGCATGCAAAATTCGTAATTCCGAGTAAACATTCAGTCTCATATTATTTGCTATTATTATAGCATAAATCATTGATAAATTTAACACTTATAAGATTTTACTCCGTGATGAGTGTAGTAATTAATGTTCATTATTTTAAGATGGCCGTGCGGGCGTCCAATGTCAGGTGCTACGTCCTGCTGGTGGTTGGCTAGGAGGAATAGGGCGCCGTGTTTCGCTCTTGTTCTTTGGCAATATGCCTGCGCATGCAGACACGGTAAGTGCCATTATTCGGATTTAAACTGCGTAAGTCTACGCTCATTTTACGCAGCGGTCCCAGCCAGGCATCGCGGCTATTTATTTACACAGCGTCGCTTGTTCACTATTTACGATTTCCTTTTGCCTTAGTCTTCTTGGAGCGTATGTGGCGGCCCCTGTTACGGGCACATAGCATTATTACAATAACAAGCCCTTGTTTTACGTGTGGCTTTAAGAATGGCCGCACGTGCTGCCATTGCAAGCATGTGGGTATCATTGCCTGATATTTTAGGTATTTGGCCCTTAATATGTAATTTTTATTACATTTTAAGTAAATGAAATTACGTAACTAATAATCACATGCCACTTGCTGCAGTTTAGGTCTGACTCTGTCAATTGTATTATTTGTTTGTTACGTTATCATTTGTGATAGGTCTTAATGTTATGTTGAATTTATATAGCAGAAACTCGTAGGCGTGGTAGTGCTAGATGGCGTTGCAGATCTTCCAGTACTGACGGAGGAGGGCGAGGACGAGGGCTCGGAGGTGGTGGCACTGGTGGCCAGCGGTCCTGTGCTGCAACTGTGGCGCGGTGCCCACGTGCAGGAGCACCAGCTGCGACGCCCGCTGACCGAGGCATTGGCGCGAGCACATCTGGCGCAAGGTACATGTCCCAGTTGTATACAACTGTCTTTCAGCTAACATGACTATTGTCAATATAGTCAAATTGAAGCCGGATAATCATTAGGCAACATTTGTTGATAAACTGTTTATGACGTATTTATAAAAGAGTTCAGTTTCTGAAATTTGACTGTCCACACTGGTCAGTTGATGCTACGTTTTTGGCCAAGGAGTTATTTTCATGTTTATAAACACCTGTCGACTTTTGATTATAAATTAAATTTTTCGCTTAGAGAGCATAGAAAACTATGTTTCATTGCTTTTGTTTATTAACTGTTAATTATTCGAAATGACGAAACAATGTGTGATAGACTGTTTATACGACAGTATTTATATCAAACGTTACATAATGTATAGCTGATTTTAACTGTAAGTTGTTGCTGGTAAATTCGCATTTTACATAAGGTGTTTATAACGCTATTGAATTTATACATTATTCTAGAGTATCTTTACTAGTCAACATGTTCCAGGCGACTTGAGCAGCCTGGAGTTGACGGCATTAGACGTGCACGCATATGGACCCAGCGGTCTGTTGCTGTTGGTGGCTGTAGGAGCCTCTCGAACACCTGATACGCGTCTTGCTCTTGGTAATTCATTATTATACAATTTTCCCTTATATACGTGATAATGTAGTGTATAGATAATTATATTAGACATGCTACATATTGTTACGACCTCCGTGCAGTGGCTGTTTGGGGATGGATGCGAGTAGCAGGAGATTGGTCGTCTTGGCGTTCATTATAGAGAGGCCTATGTCCAGCAGGGCACCGATAAGGGCTGATAATGATGATGATAGATAATTATGTTACATGTGTTCTCATTACTTGCAGCAATGATTCATGAAATACTAAACAATTGTTCAGGCGAATGTTCTACGTAATTTTTATTTATTACCAAATCCGAATCACTAAACAGATTTATATAATTCAAATATAGTTACATACGTCATGGCAGCTCTGGTGTTCTAAGGAAGGTTAACTTACTTTAAGAAACCTAACAGCGAATGTGCAATGCCAGTTATGAAAAACAGATAATGGAAGTCGACTACTTACCTAAACAATGAAACTATGTCTATTAATGTTCATTCTTATGTACCTGTAGCGCACGTGTGCCTGGAAGGCGGTGACGCGCGCGTGACTTCAATGTGCCCACTACGCGCGCCCGCTTCCCGCGAGGATGAAGCGCCACGCTGCCTGCCGCTGCCAGCTGCACCGCTGTTATACTGCTCCTCCTACGTCACTCTCTCCATCCCGCCCGGTACTTACTAACTACAGTTATTTGCTGTCATCTTATTATTCACAATTTCAGACACGCGCATACGTATCCTGTGCGGACTGTGATAATTGTTAACGTTCTCAGCGGGTGGCGGCGTCGGCGATGTGGAGGTGGCGGAGGTTCGTGGTGAGGGCGACCGACTGCTGGGCGCGGCGCTTGTGGGAGGTGCGCCCTTGCTCTTCAGCCGCAAACACGGCGTGCTGCTGCTACGTCCGCATCTGCGTTCGCACAAGTACGTAACTGAGTACATGGCGTCAGTGACATGATATCGGCGCAAAGATAAGTCGGAATGACACATGTGGTGTACAAACTAAATGATGTTAGGAGTTATTGTAGACAATGTTACAATATATTCTATAAGCAATTCTATAAATTGTGTAAAGTTCTATAAAAGGAGTTCACATGCGGTTAAAGAGGCTATAAGAGTTATATTAAACTTTAGAATACATTTTTTTAATCGTTGTCTTTCCACATTCACAATCCAGGAGAGACTTTAAATAGTACAAGAACAACAATGGGACTAATACAGTTTTTGATATTGTTTAGTAATAGTGAGGGCATGAAGTCTTATCTGGCAGTTGTCCGAGACTACCGGCTGCAACTTGGATGGTCCTTTATATATATAATTATTGTTCCATATCCACTAATTGTCACGAATTGTCCTTCATTCCTTATATACAATATTAAAAGAATATAGTGTTTAATAAACAAAAAGAAAAAAGAAGGAGTAGAGCTCTGAAAAGGAACATACAATCAAGTAAGATTACGTACCATTCTCTTAGCCAACTAAAATCAGGAAAGATATATGGCGTCGGCAAGAAATCATGAACTGACCCGTTTGTAGAAATATAAAATAAAATACCGGCGGAAATAAAAAACTAATTATGATTAGGGAATGGCAGATAGCATCAGCCATCCCAAATATAACCATCCTCAACCTCGGCAAAAGGAAAAAGAGTGACATTTCTTCAACACAGAGAACATTAAGCATTACAGTCAAAGACGACAGATATACTTGTTTTATAAAACATTTAAGTTTCAGAACATAATTGTTACAAGAATAAACTATTGGATTTGTTAAAAATAGTTAAAGTTATTACACTTTGGTCATTTTTTATGGGTAATGATTCCTGCCTCTTAAAGCTGTTTCACTTCATATTTAACTTCAGGACCATCATTGATAGTCCACTGGACTCTCCGTGCCCATCAGATATGTATGAAGGAAACCTGTCCTTATACGAGATTGATCCACATGAGGTGAGTTCTTGCATAAAACATTAATACTAGTATGATATCTAATCCCGAATGGCGAATTAATAGCCCGCCCTCGCGTTTACGCATGGGTATATCACTTTTATTTTTAGTTCAATATTATGTACCTATCATGACATGACTGGGTTTTTTGATAGCGGAATTGGGTATAATGAAATGTTTCACCAGTTCATCGATGTGCTTTTAATAAAATATGCTTTAAAAAGAAAAGAGATTTATTTTTAAAATCATACACTTAGCACAGAATATGGAGGTGATTTTATTTCTGGTCCTATGGATTAGATTTTTGCATGTTCGGAAGGCTTTATTCTTAGTGGTTAATGCAAAATAAATATATAGAGACAGTTCATAATTGTCAATAATGTCAATGAATAGACAACAATATAGAAATAGTCTGAAGATTGATAGGTCAGTGAGCATTTGTCATCATGGTCTTTAGGTGAACACGTTGGCAACAGACCTGTGCGGACGTCTGAAAACCGCCTTTCTGTTCCACGTGCGCCGCGACCCAAGCGCGGGCCGCGCTCTAGCAGAGCTGCTGCCTCGCGCGGACGCAGACGTCGACGCTGCTATAGACCGCGCTGTACTCACCGTCGCTGAGGATATGTTAGATGACGTACCGGCTGGCGACCCGAGGTAAGCTATACGCTTAGTGTAGCGGTAGAATGCTCTACGTGCCACGCAAGCCTAGCACCGGAGTATCCGTAATGGAGCTACTGTTGCGAGTTGACGCGGATGGCGACGATACCGTAGACCTGACCCGCTTCGTTGTTAAGCAGCGCTTTGCCGCATTCATGTCGGTAGTCCGTGGTGCGGGCCATTATCCATTCCTCCTCTTCATTATACAATGACATGCTTAAATATTCCTGAACTATTTTTTTTACGCCATCCATAATTTACGAAGATTTGACAGATAGATGTTATTCATTATCTCCCATACCTATTTTTATTTTTAGTTCTATCCTCAGTAAACGGTCGTGTGGCATTCATATATCATTGAATAACATTATTTATGAGCGAGCTAAACCAACGGACATGTGTAGATGGCGCGTCCGCGGCGGTGCGGTGCGTGTGGCGCTGGGCAGCTCGGCGGCGCTGCAAGCGTCCGCACAGCTACACGACAAGCAGCGGGCGCTGTCGTTGTTCCTAGACTTCCTGCGCACACACGGGCTGTTGCGACGCTTTGGGAAAATCACCAGAGGTGTGTATCCACGTGCATACAAATAGCTCACTGGTTTTTAATAAGAATACAATAATAAATTTAAAATTTTTCTTATAACACGAATAAGGTCCCGTTGTTTTTGCAATCGGCAAGTGCGAGTCGGATTTGCTAACCGAGAGTATAAATACTCGGTTGACAATTTACTTAATAGGTTAGAGCCTATTGTAAACTTTTATTTGAGGTTTACTTAACAATCAACAAGTGTAGTGTACACGTATGGAATATACATTTTATCTAATGACCATGTTCATGGCGTATCTATTGGCGTCCAGTCTCTGACAACCTGCTAATCCCGAGCCTACGGTAGCGGACTCGGTAATGGCGGAACAGGGGGCGCTAAGAATTCCCGGAGGGGATCGGGCTACCAGCTGACGAACCTGGCCCATGTAACACAACTGTCGCACTCTCCGGTCCGACGAAAGGATCGTGGAGCTTTGCTATGTGACTTTATGGGATTGTCTGATGTCCGAAGACAGGGGGAAGATTCGATAACCCTTGAGTCCGGCAATTTTTTCTGTGAACGGGAAGGTGACGCCCTGTCTTAGAGCGGTGTTGCGTTTATCGCCTTGAAGCCGCTCGTTAATAACGTGGAAGCGTTCGGAAGTGTCTCTACAAGGATGGTGTACCTGATACTCAGTATTATACCAAACGGTATTTACTTAAAGTTATACAGATCTACGCCCCAACTTCTATACACTCCCATAACGAGGTGGACACCTCCGTGTACGAGACTGTGCTGATGGACGACTTCAACGCGAAGCGGGGTATGAGAGAACCAGTGTAACGGACTGCTTAGAGAATCAGCAAGCTGAAGTGGCAATGGGCGGGCCACATTGCTCCAAGAAACGATGGCCGTTGGGGAAGAAAGGTTCTCGAGTGGCGGCCACGCACTTAAAGACGCAGTGTTGGACTGCCTCTGATCCGGTGGACTGACCACTTGGTAAGGTCCATCCATAGGATCCATATGATCAGCGTACGTCATCCGGTTGATTATGATGATCTAACTAACATTATAACAATAACCAAATTGTAAAAATAAATAAAATGTCTTCTAATATATCACGTATCGAGTCTCAATTCTCTATGAATGGGTTTACAGAGGACGGCACTACGGAGTGTACACTAGCAGCCTTGTGCGCTCTGGGAGCTCGCTTGGCGGGCATGCGCGCGTTGCAGCGACGTCACGCAGCGGGTGCACCGCTACTAGACGGCGCCCTCCAGGCCTCTGCTGCTGAGGACGCCGAAGATGACCCCGAGCTATCTGACGCGTTGGCTTCTGGCGCTCTGTCCGCCGCCGATGTCTGCTGGCGTCGAGTGACGCGACTCCCGCGTCTGCTGTCTGCATTAGCGCGTCTGCCGCCTTCAGCGGATCCGCGCGCCGCCGCAGTGCACGCGCACCAGGCGCTTGATATTCTTGTGGTATGTTTCGATGATTATGAGTTATATACGTATAGATTGCAAAAAAAATAAAATAGTTCTTTTTGTGATTATGCAGTAATGTAATTGCGCAGAATGTGCTGAGCGAGATGCACGCATGGGCGGGTCAGTGGACGGCGTGGGCGGGACCTGTGCCACGGCCCGCACCCGCGCTCAGTGCGCACGCTTTGCTGTCTGCACTCATTCATCTACACACGCGGGCCGTTACGTGAGTACATTGGAGCTTAACTTGTCTTTGTCGAGCGTATAATATTTTTATAGCATATAGTCGATTCCTCAATGCTGGGGATATTGGCCCAAAACTCAAGGATTTTCCGTAAACAGATGGTAGTGAGAGTGCAGTCTCCCAAAATCGCTCGCACCCCTCTGGTCCATCCGGCTCAATTCGCCTGCGATATAACAATGCCATAACCTCTTAATATAATAAGCAATAACGATGCTTACAAATATATAAAAATCGAGACATTTAGAAAGCTGTTTTTTATAGGCAATGCGCGCGTAATTGTCCGGATGCGGCGCTGCGAGTGCAAGTACTGGATTCAGCGGCGTCGCTGGCAGACCTGGCGCTGGTAGAGGCGGAGCCGCTGCGGATTGGAGCGCGCACGGGCCGCCTTTACGAGAGAATGCGCCACGACCTGTTGCAACCCTATGGTCAGTCAGTCAAACAATCAGAATGGAAAAGTTTTATTTCAAAGTCATTTATGAATAAGTTATTAATGAATAAGATTTTTAAAAGTCTTCCTGCTTGTCAAAACTCTGCCCCTTACCTAACCAGAACCGTCGAAACAAATTCAGCAAGATAGATTAGTTGAAATAATTGTACATAAGCTACATTTCATTAACACATTCAGTGCCAGTAACCCTCCGTGCGGGTTCTCCAGACTGTACTGTAAATTCCGGTGACCCGCTTGGCGAGATTTATATTTATTTGCAATATTTCCTAAACTAACATTTGATTTTACTTGAAATTTCGTTGACGTCTTCTATGGATTAAAACCTATTGAAATTAATAGTGGCGTCAAAAATTAGAAGTTTTAACAACATATTAAAAAAAATTCTAATGCCACGATCTCGCTAGGCGGGTGTATAAATTGAAAGAAATAAGTGTTTGTCAACAGTTTTGAACTACAAATATTTCTACATTCGTGTATGTAGTTTCGCTTTAATCCAAAATATAAAATGAATAACAGTTATTAAAACTTCATATTACGCAAAAACTAAAAAGCTGCATAATATTCGATCTGAAATGCAGTAAATTACACAGTTCTACATTACAACAGGTGTCCCGTTTTCTTGGACATATATGTTATATTATACACATAATTAATGGATACATCAATTGATGTGTTATCTCAGACATTACGACAATATTGATCAGAAATGATAGTCTTACTACAAATTTCGGGTATTTTCCGTAATATTTTTCTAACATATATTCAATATGAACCGAGTATTTCTATCTCGGTGCGAGCAATTCGCTGACAAAGTCAAAATTACACAATATTCAATAGGCAGTCACTTAGCTTTTATTGGTCTTGTATGCTGGCCATTTGTTTATCGGCTCATTTCTTAGTCTAAAGGCAAACATCATACCTCAGTCATGTTCAAACTGAGCGTAAATTGGAGGCAATTCGTTATGTTCTCGAAAACAAGGCATTAAAATATTTTTTGCTGCAGAACACGCAGTGGACAGTTGTTTCTTTTTTTTATTTTTGTTATACATTCTCGATCAACTTCGCCGGAATCTATGATTTTATCAATGCTACTCCTGGAAGATTCAAGATTTTGGAAGGCATCCAATTTCCTTTTTCTTGATGTTGAGCAATATCGATTGACTACATTCAACAAATTGTCCATCTGTATTGAGAAATATGCCTAGTTATGGCTATATTCGAGACTTATCACTTTCTTCGTGACGATATACGTAAAATAAGACGTTCAATAAATTATCAAATGTTGAGTACCACCGAATAAATTACGAAAGCATCTTATACCCTTCGATGGATTTTTATCCATTAATACACACAAAAACACCTAGAACTGTTTAATTGCACTTATAGTCAGAGCGTGTAACAAATATCCTCCTTACACGAAAATACAGATAAAAAACCAACTAATTAGTACTTTGATTAGCAATGACTCGCCCAGCGGGATCATAGAAAGTATCAGCGGCATCCTTGATTTAGTATCAAATTTGAGGTTATACTTCATAACATCAACACCGGAACAGCCAGAGGCGAAACTTTTTCTCATGGTGAGATATGTTCAATAACTTGTCCTTATAAAAACCTTCTAACGCAAAGACAAACACAAAAATTATCTCTTTGACGAACTTACATTTTTTTAAATATATTAATTTAAGTGTTTAAACTTTTCCTGGGATCCTATTATATGAGTATCCCAGAAAAGTATTCCTGAACTTTGGTCAGTCTAATCACTGGAACATTCACCTTGTGCCTACTCCGTACATTTCTTGAATTAATGTTGCTTACTTACCAAATTAATTCATGTCTTTACGGACCAAGGTCCTATTTCCAAAAAAATTGTAATTAACTTAAAAAAGAAAAATTAATAACATAATGATTCCCTTCCTAAATAAAAATTACTCAGTTTTGATCATTGTTAATACCAGTTACGAAGTGTCAGGGTTATCATATTACTTGGAATAAACTATAACAGAACTATAACAGAGTAAGTATTCAATAATTTTGTGGTTTTACAGTGGATGAGGGTCAGATAGAGCGGGCGCTGGTGCTGGCTGAGAAGTTCCGCGACCTACAGTTGCTTGTGGACGTGTGCGTGGAGCGCGACCTGCCGCGACTGTACGACTACATCGACAAGTTCATAGATGAGGTAGGTGCGCCTTAACACGTACTTGGTCATAGACGAGGTACGTGCACCCAGGGACCACACCAGACACCTTGATAATTGTAACACTTTACATAAGTGTTACAATTTAAATCTTTTACATAATTATTCCTGTAACGTTTCTGTTTATACCCTTCTGAACTTGTTTCTACAATTTTATGTGTAATTTTGCTGTTGCAGTTTCATTGCCTAAAGGGAGACATCAAGAGAGACAAAGCGTATTTTTGTAACAGTCATTAAACAGATATTTATGAAAACGGTTCCGAAGTGTATTTTCACTCTATTTCTGTTTCAATGCAGAAACAGTGTTTCAAACACTTTATTTAACACTAGAGTCCCTACGTGGGTACTATCACACTGACAAGTACAAACGCGAGATATGTACACCTTCACACAAACTCACGCCACGGCTATAATATTATAATACACACTATATCGTTTATACAAAAGTTTCAAAATATTAAATTATCATAGAACATTCAATAAAATTTACTCCTGTTCATTAAAAAAATCAAAAGATATATTTAAATTTTTTTTTTCAAACAGGCTAAATAATCTTAAAATATAATCTTTAATCAATAATTGTTTTTATTCAGGGTATGGCGGAGATAGCGTTCGACCGCCTAATATCAACGGGCGGTGCGCGGGCTGCGCTGGCAATACGTGCGCTGGGCTCGCGGCAGGCGACGCGACTGAGCGCGTGGCTGGCGGCGCGGTCAGAGCGTAGCCTCCTGGCGCTGCACCAGCTGGCGCGGTTGAGAGACACCGCGCCCACCGCAGCCGCGCGCCCACTCGCTGCTGCCGCGGCGCACGAACGCGGCTCGCTCAAAAAATTGAAGGTATTCTTTTTAAGGATCTCTAAATAACTGGAGACATGATACGTAGTCATGAATCTACCCGAAATCCACGTGGTATACTGACGTGAAACAATGATTGCATAAATGAAATTAGTTAAATATTTTTTATTGTGTGTGTGTATGCACAACTAATATACAAATAATATAAACAAAGCTGTTACTGTAACACAACGGTTATGCAAAAGTTTATTGCATTCTTCCGGACAACCTTTTGTGTGAAAGAATAAAAACAAACATGGCAAGGTAGAAAACGACCAAAGAAAAAAACAATAATAATAAAAGACAACATTTATAAACTTTTATTATAATAATAAATGTACAATATATAAACATTGTACAGCAACAATATAAACCATACATAATATGTAACGTAATATATCGTAATTCGTATTAAATGTAGCAAGAAAAAAGACAAATAGCACATATTGCAGCTAGTCTTATTCTTTCAAGTCAATGAAGATGCTCTCAGTACATGTGAATGAGTGACAAAAAGGCTCTTAATAAAGCACAGAAAGAATTGGAAGAATTAATGCTAAAAGTCCCTATTACGTCCAAGCTGTTTGGAAAGCTTCTCCTATAAAGAATGTATCCATTACTAGAAGAAATAAACATAGTACCAAGCCATCAATCCGGAATCTGTGCACACCATGAACAGATACAACGCGTACCTAACACAATTCGTCAAGCCTTAAAAGGTAAAGAATACTGTTCTGCGGTTTTCTTTGATGCGTAGCAAGCATTTGATCGAGTGTGGCACAAGGAACTCCTTTGTAAATTAAAAACTCACTTACCAAACACTATTTTCCAAATCATCAAATCAGACTTGCAAGACCGCATATTTCAAGTGAAAATTGAAGACTGAAGACTATCATCAATATTGAAGCTGGAATTCCTCAAGGGTTGGTTTTGAGTTCCATTCTGTACGTAGTATATCCTGCTGACCTGCCTGCTAAGGTAATAACAGCAACCTGTGCAGACGATACCGCAGTATTGTCAACACATGGATACCCAAATATAGCATATATAAAACTACAATCGCATCTGGACAGAGTTGGAACATGGCTGGGTAAGAGGCGAACAAGACCTTGTGCTGCAAAATCCGTACATATTACATTCGCCAAGGAGGTCAGGATTTTGTTTGTGTCCAACAAGTTGGTTCGCCTGATGTGTTAGTAGTAAGTCAGTTGTTATAGTGTGGGGCTAGTTATAGATCATGACATTGCCCGGGAGGGACGACTCACACAGACGGTACTATGTGGATCCGTCAATAGACCGAGGCGTCAGTCTGAGTACGACCTGGACGTATGTTAAGAACTTGACGGTGCGCGTCTGATGGCTTAGCTCCGCACGCAAAACGTACTCTACTGGCACAAATAGCATTTTATAGATGCGTGCTTCCTGGCACAGCAACACGTAATCTCTACGTTACGTTGGTTGATTACGCTACGCTGGTTGATTCTAAAAGCGAGGTTCTGTTTTACACGCGTATCTTATATGCATGTAATATTATTTATTACCTGATATCTCTCGAGCTCTTTAACGTCTTTATATGATTGATGTATCGTCATGTTCGTCTGGGCAGCCCAAGTATTCTTAGATAGGCGACGTCTCGGCACAAGTATTTCAGAACGGGCTCCTTTAAATTCTTGGCAAAAGTACTCTTTATAAATAATGAGGACCGGTTGTACAAGCTGCTACCTAGCTATTTTTTATCAATTTTATAATGTCATAAATTGTTTAATTACTCTACTATAGACGTTGGCATCGCTGGCGAAGCTCTGTTTACTGGCGGGTGACGAGACTGACGACCCGGGCGTAGAAGAGACGCGACAGCTGGTGGACACTCGTCTGGCGCTGGTGGAGCAGCACGAGGCGCTGCCAAGAGATCTTCGGCGGCACCACGGCATGGAGGAGGACGAGGACTGCCGCGTGCAGGACCCGGAGGACTTGGTGCAGGTAAAGTACACTTAAAGCAATAACTGGATAGCTGAAACTGTACTTCTGCATTCACGCTACTTTGAACAACCTACAACGCTATTTTAATTCTGCATACCTAGAAGTGCTATTCAGATACTTTGCGATCGTCCGTTATTCAGACATACCATCCTGTCATATGGATTACGTCGCTCATTGCTTGAAACGCCACGGTATAGTTACACACATCACGCCTTTGACGTCCCTACTCAGTTGCAAATTGTAATGGAACGCGCAATTCCCTTTTTTTAATGTTTACAGCTGGACACTTAACTTGCCTTCGTCCTCCTAGACCACTTATCGAAACGAAAAAAAAAGTTTTTTATAAGATGTAATAAAATTCTCTATGCAGATGTACATAGACGCACCGATGCCGCTTAACGAGTTGGACTACAAGAAGGCACTGGACCTGACCGAGCTCGTGCCCGACATGGAGCGGCGCGACGAACTGCGTTTACGGGTGCGTATACTTTATACACATTTGTGGAAACTGTCATTTAATAATAAATAAACTATCCCGGTTCCTTCGACCTTGATAATGAACAGGGACTCTCCGACGGCTAGTCAATTCCTTCGGCTTTGGCGCCTACACCTACGGCTACATTTTTTTTCCTCGAATTTTCAGATTTGGTGCGCTTGCATCCGCCAAGACGACTGGAGCTCTCCTCAAATGGACGCGCCCGACCGGGAGCTGTCGCAAAAAATATTCTTCAGACTCGTCGATTTGGTACACCTCATGGGTGAGTTGTTGTTACTCTACCGATGGTCGACATTGTGACGTTGTGGTTATTTTATTATGAAAATAAAAACCACAAGTCGACAAAAAAATTTTTTTTAAAAAATACGTGGGTCGGGGTGTCCATGCCCTACGCAAGGGCACAATTTTGCCACGTTATCCGATCACTACACTGGCTGGTCGTAAGATGGCGACGGCTGTTCGTAGGTCACATAAAGCGTCGGCCTTTGTGCGGTGATGGTGCGAATCATCGCACGACTCTCGTGCGATGATTGTACGTCCCACACGTCAAGGGACGGGTCGTCAGGAGCGTTTCAAATAGAAACGTGATACCCTGAAACATTGTGCACGCCGTCTTGAGTCACCGTTGTCACAAGCGATGACCAGAGGTAAACCGGTTGTGCCATAAGCGTGATGGTGTTCACAAAGCACACGCACACAAATTAGGAAAAAGGCATTTAACAAAAAGGTAGTTGTATGATAAAACAAAAAAAAAAAAAAGAACAAAAGAATTAACTAAGCGAAAGCAAAGCATTACGAAATTAAAATTAAATAAGGTGATCAAATATAATATAAGATAATAACATTTTAATGAATGGTTGAAATAAGCGAATTACTAATTACAATGAAAATGATTAGCGTTCAACACGTTGCACGTACCGAGATGGGGTGTACTTTGCTTGGATGCCAAAAAAATCATCGAATATGTCGAGGATTTTAGAAAGTGTCCGATGCTGCAGAAAGAATTCTTCTAATGTCGTATACACACCCACTTGTATGAAATGCGTGAGCGCACCGTACACGTATTATCTGAATCGCAGCGAACGACGGACTTACTCGAGTGCGAATGGAACGACCGCTCATTCGGTGCTTCGCAAAAACGGGTTTGAACAAAACCTGAGAAACGTATTGCATTGGTTTTGATATATTTATAGAAAGTTATATTATTTAATTTGGTTTATTGTTTGTAAATAATAACTAGTTAAATTAATTATATTAGATGGCTTCATGGTAAACAACTGTTTTTAAAGATATTATAAACCTATTTTATTAATCTAAAATAGTATAATTTCTTAATATATTTGAAATATGTAATTACAACGTTGCAGTTGCAACATACAGGAAGGGATTATATAAAGAGTAATTTTGCTGCCAAACTAATTAACAGGCAAGATCGGGGAGGCACTCGCCCACATGATACCGCCTTGAAAGTAACGGAAGTGTTAAAAGCCTTAAAAGTCGCGTCCCGTAGTATCGTAAGGCGTTGCTCTTAGGCAACTGCCACGATGTAGAAGTTGGAACAACCCTTGGCCGCTTGCCGCGTTATGAAACTGTTCCGTTCACACCAGGAGGCGACCTAGAGCTGCTGCTGCCGCCGGTGGAGGATATCCTGACGGCGCCGTCGCTGGTGGAGCTGGTGTCGGACCCGCGCTTCCACTACCTCCTCAAGTACGGCTACGAGTGCGTCGACACGCACCGCGACCGCCACGACACCTCGTAGAGCGGCGACGTTCGTTTAATAATTTTAAAAATTATCTTGAATAAGTGTTTTTAAATACAATTATTGCCGTCGCGTAAGACGACAGGTTTCGGAATCATAATTGATTATGTCGGCTCACTATTATTGCACAAAATATCATTATTTCAGTTATAAAATTAGTTTTATCGCAAAATATTACGTTATAATTTGTAATATGCATTTACTACAAAGTATATTTAACGTGATAACGCTTACAGGTACCTTGTCGTCAATTTGACGTATTTTCATGTAATTTCGATTAAGTTGCCTAAACCAGTTCGAACTAAACTTCGATTCGTATAAACTGCTGATCATATGCTGATCGCAATATTTAATACTTTTATTTTACTGAAAATATTATTAATCCCAATGTTTATATTTAAACCGGGTGATTTTTAGAGTCTATTCAATATTCCCTTTTGTGTTCCTAACATAATAAATTTTTGATCGTTTATACTGTCTTCATGCCTGCTGGTCTTCGCTAAGGAGTATTTTAAGGTATTGGTAAGGATTGATTATGAACTGATATGCCTGCGGGATTCCTGTAATAACATTTTTCAATCAAAATAAAATTCATTTCTCACCATTCGAAGTAGTGCATACTGACTGAAGTGCCAGCTTTAATTGTTAATCAATTCTTATAGATAAAAATAAGTATGAATTTGATTAAAAAATTATTGTATCGTAAGTTGGTTTTATCATTACACCCATTTGTAAATAGTATGAAAGTTTTTGTGGCAATGTTTCGTTAGAAAAAGAAAAGGTCCAGTAATGAATGTATGTGTGTCGAGGTCTATGTTATTACCGGCGGCCCGACCTCGCCGTGTTGTTGTTATCATCTTAATAAAATATAGGCCTATTTTAAGCTGGACAAACTACACACGTTTTACAAGTTTCATCGAACTCGGTTCATTAGTTTCGGTGTCCATCGCGGACAATCGCCATGGGAAGAGATTTTTATATACCAAGAGAAGTTTTGTTGTTATTTACTACAATCTTAGTTAGCGGTTGTTGCATTGCATTTAAATTGGGCCGGAACGATCGGGGAGGTGCCTATCGCTAAAGTTATGATGAGGATACCGCCGCAAAGTATATATAATAATAGTTGTGCTGTTGCGATTAGTTCGTTTCGTGTGTGACGGGTGACCAATGCGGGTGATGAAGTGAAGGAGAGCAACGCATCTGCATTATCACCAGTTAGACCCCAGGGTTCCAGCTCTCGTTTGTCCGCCTATACTAAAATATTTAAAATGTATGTAATTATGATTTCACGACGATAAAGAACTGAGTACAGATGGGCTGAGGGACCATAAAAACCCTGCGGATACCATCTGCGTGTAGTGACATGTTCCAGATATGTATGCTGCTAAATAGAGCTCAGTAGGAGCCCAACGGTTAAAGACAAGACTCCTCTTACAAAGATTCCAATGTCCGTACGTCCACAAGTCTGTCCTGAACCGTGATAGCGGTTGATTTTTTTTAAGTATAGGGGTACAAACGAGGAATCGGATCCATTCGACGACTACCTACGCTTATGAACATCAGCATAATTATACCGGTGCGTGTCCTCATTTTCACCTTCCACCCAATGGGCCACCGGCTACTCACAAACCGCACGAAACGCGACACTGTAAGAGTCACTTTACGGCGGTATCTAGTGATTTTCACTGATGTTGAACTTCTGCGATCGGCATAACAACCAATATTAAAAATAGAATAATATTTGGACGGAGACCCCATACAACTGATGTTAGTTTTCGGTCACCGCGGGTGCTATCGGCCGCCCTTTTTCGAACAGAACATTAGAACACTGGATCAGTCAGAAAATTTGCGAAGGGACCGGTGTCCTAGTGAATGAGGTCGTACTGACGGCCAATAAACTCGGCTAATGTGATGGGGGACATAACAGTCTGTTAGAAAGTCCATCGTGTCCCAGAACCTGTCAATCACGAGCACCGTACGGATGACGCTCAGGAGTGTGACGTCCATTCTGCCCATCGTAACGCAGCGCGGCCCACCCAGGGCATGCTGTGCTGTGTACTCAGCAGCGCCATACATAGACAGTGCTTCGGCTGCAGATAGATCATTCATCCTAAACAGATGCTTACCAAAGTATCGTAGTGACACAACGAAGGTGAGTGGTATGCGCTTGTGGCGGAGCCATAGCTGTAGTACCTGGCGATACACATTGGTGTACGAACTCGGTATGTCGCTTGTGCTAAATTCCTTCCAAGGAAGGAAACGTTCCAGAAAAAAACGCGTTAACTGAAATTAGCGTATAACGAGGTTTATGATTAAACGTAGTCAAATATTATTACAAAAAAATAATTTTAATTAATCGCTTCAATTCTAGGAACACTATGCAAGACATACTCTTATTTTTTTACGGAAAAATACATGTATTGTCATTTGGGTAACGTTTTGTTTACGTTCTTGTAAAATACTTTCATAACACCTAACACTGTTTTTAATTGTTTGACAGATGGTCAAGACACTCTACAGTATGCCCAAACCTGAATAAATTTTTGAAAGTACATTTTGTATTCCCCCTGAAGATAAAACTTTCTCTTCTAATTGTTCTTCCTCGTCGTGGATAGGATTATTCTGTAACTCGATCAGATCTTCATTGCTGAGAGGATCGTCATGCGTTGCTACAAGTTCTTCTACCGCGACGTCTTCAGTTCAGACCCCTCAATCATTGCGGCCATGTCTTCAAGCACTTGTCTCTGCATCTGGACAATTCTTCTAGGTGCTTCCACTACAACTGGCCAAAGATTACGCCATACCACATTCATACAACTCATTTTAACTTCCTTCCAAGCCACATACAAGAATGTTGTGAATAGACTTTACAATGTTGTATGACTTCCACCACTATCGCATAGACTGCCTCCCTTCCCCGTCAGTTTCATGAATTAGTTGGCTAAAAGTGCGGCGATGGTAATAAGCTTTGAAGTTTGCTATTGCTCCCTGGTCCATAGGTTGCAACATTGAAGTAGTGTTTGGTGGAAGGAACATCACGTACACTTTTAAGTCTCTGGGGCGTATCAAGTGAGGTTGAATGTCCTGGAGCATTGTCTAAGAGTATTATAACTTTAGGTTCAAGCCCATTTCTGTCACAGTATGATTTGACTGATGGGCAGAAACTATTCGAATACCATTCTTGAAAAATTTCCCGTGCAACCCATGCCTTTCTGTTTGATCGCTACACAACTGGTAAACTTGTCTTGTCTGTGCCTTACATTGCACGGGGTGTTTCTAAATGGTACACTAGTAAAGGTTTCAGTTTGAAATAACAAGTGTGCTTACCAAACAGCAGAAATGATAGTCGATCTTTCGCAGCTTTGAAACCGCTGGCTTGATCTTCTTCCTTAGAAGGGAATGTTCGAGATGGCATTTTTTTTTCCAGTAAAGTCCGGTCTCATCAACATTGAAGATGAGACAAGCAGGAATTTTCTCTCGTCTAATGAACTCTTGAAACTTGTCTGGAAGCTCAGCTGCAGCTTGAATGTCAGCGCTGGCCGCCTCGCCTGTTATGTGGATATTGTGAAGATTGGAACGCTGCTTGAACCGATGGAACCAGCCTCTGCTGGCAGCAAAAGTCGGAGTGGCACTAGCTTTTCCTTCTTTTGTTTTCAGCGTCTCATACAAAGATTTTGCTTTTGTGCATATCAGATCTTGACTTAGTTGTGTGTTCTTCTCATTCAAATCTTCGATCCAGACTGACAGTAATTTCTCCATTCTTTCTAAGATAGATGATCCCGAACGAGAAAGTTTTGTTACACTTATAGATGTTGAACTTTCGCAGGTGATTTTAATTTTTCCCGATTTTTATAAATCGCTCTCACAGTCGATTCTGAGAGTCCATAATCTGTCCCAACAATTGTTGCTTTGCCTCCATTTTCCATACTTCTTAACACTTTCACCTTCAATTCCAAAGCGACCGTTTTACGCTCCTTTTTCTTTACAGGCGATATTTTTAACGTAGGATTAAATTATGTATATGTCTTCAGTAAGTGTAAATCAACAAACAAAACGAACGAGAGAATCCTCGTCTGATAAAGTCGAAGGACTGGGCATTCCCGACTCTTCAAAGAGAATGTTCAGAGAAAGCGGAGATATATTTACAGGTATGCACTTTTTCGCGTAATTCGAGACATTTGAGCGCGAAATTTACAATTCGCGTTATAGTGAAACCGCGTATAACGG
>JAFELO010003136.1:951724-967027 GCA_017140195.1 Eumaeus atala
TGCAATAATGACCACCGGCTACTCACATACCGCACGAAACGTGACAACATACCTGTGACTTCACGACGGTATCAATATGACCGAGGGGTCTCACTGGTCTGATTCGGTTGCAATGTTGCAGTTGCATATGGTGGATGGCTCTTGAAATGATGCCAAATACTATTTAACTGGCAACTTTTACACAATTTGGTAGTACTGAAACAAAAATGTTGCAAACTAACAGCTTAACAAAATTCAACTTGATAATAATTAAATGAAATCTATCTAGTAATATAAAGTCTAGTCTGTACTAATAATATAAAGATGAAGAGATTGTTCGTTTGTTTGTTTGTTTCGCGCTAATCTCAGGCCCAAATGTAAAAAATATTTTTGTGTTTATTCCATTTATCGAGGATGGCCTCAGGCTATATAGTACATACCATGGCGCTAAGAATAATAGGACCGGAGATACGAGTTTGACACCTTATGTTGGTTCTCTTGGTGATCATTGAAGGATTCCAGCACCGAGGACCGGTAAGGGCTGATAATGATAACAATGGTATGTTAAATATTTGACTTAATATATAGTAATATTCTTTTTAAATTATTAATTAATTATACAAGGGTGCGGCAGACACGATTTTCGTGTTTAATGTACGAATTTATCATTGTTTTTGTTATTATTTGAGTTTTTACATATTATTTTATTGTGTTTGACGTTATCTTATATCCGTAATTTACTATTTGTAGCTGGGGTCCAAAAGCACATAGGTCTGGGGTCCATAAACACTTAAGTCATGCACATTTTATATCTTATGTCTCTCTATTACTATATCATAGTAATAGTAATAGTAAATTGTAATTCATTACCACACATTGACTCAATTACGTGAAATCTTTATAAAATTCGTTAAGACTTCTATGATATTCTTTGGCCTGTGGAGTGGACGATTTGCGTGAGTGTGAACTTACAAGAGTGTCATTGGTTATTGCGAATAAATAATATCAGCTACAAGTGTTATTCTAGGTGAAATATAAGCAGTGATATTAGCACATAAAAAGGAAATGCTCTTTTGTATTTATTTGGACAAAATTTGATTACAAGAGAAAAGTTTTGATTAGTGAAACCCCCAAGTAACCCCGTTTTACAGTAGGTATATTAAATGTTCCGTAAATCCTAGTTTCTAGTTCTTCCTTCAGTAGTCACGTGCCATCAGGCGATCTGTTAACTTGTCCCTTATTACTATTCAATAAAATATAGGTACATGGACACAATTGTCTCATTTTAATAGTTTCTTCAAAATATAATTTATATTTCATTTGCTGTCTATATTCTTATTTGCTCTGTGGTTAATATCAGGTGACGGTCGCTAATACGCCGGTAGGCACGTGCTTAAATCCCGAAAGGGAAAACAATTGATCAATTTATTTACCCGTACCGAGCGTGGATTGTGTACTTAAATAGTACATCATTTTAATTTCTCTAATATAATGCCACCTGGTAAGTCCAAGGACATTTTATCGAGAATAAGAAACTCATTATCACCTGGCAATTCCTTAAAGATGTTTATGTTTTTATGGCTATTTAGAAAATATTTATTGTCTAAACATTGATTCGACATAATTAATTTATGTGAATTACGGTGGCAATTTCCTTTAACAATTAGGCTCTTTTTCTTTATGATTCAGGTAAGTTTGTATCTATTGTCGTATCAAGTAATAAGAATTCTCAATAATTTTATTTTTATCATTCACTAACAGTCCGTCCCGGTTTCGCACGGATGCTCTACGAAATATGGCAAAATGCGTTGATTTACAAAAATATAAAAGTTATAAATTCATGGTAAGGGTGATTCAATGTCATGGCTATGGGAACAAATTAAAGTTATGACAGAACGTCTGTCAGGTCAGCTACTTGTCAATAATTTCTGCAACGAAATAAGCATTTACTTTGAATTTTTTTCACAACTTTGTTTACATTATCGAAATTTCATGATGGTCTTAACCAATAATGTAGGATTCCAAAGGTAAAATCATTTTTCAAATCGGTCCGGTAGTTTCGGAGCTTATTCAATGGAAACACACAGTCAAATATTTCCTTCTTATGATATTAGTATAGATGTCAACAGCACACTCGCGGCAACTTTGATGTTGTCATATAAAAGATAGAGGGATTTTTTTCATTATACATAGGAAATGTTTTTTTTTTTCTAATTTCATGAATCACCCACTGCAGAGAGAATTATTAACGATCTTATCGATATTATATATTATCGGTTCCACCAATTAAAAATATGTCAAAAGCGTCATTAGTCAAACAAAATAATTTTATTCTGTTACTAATCGATACACGCGAAACTTTATTGAAGATATTCGTAGCGTTACCTGTTTTTATGTATTCACAATTCAAAAATAATACACAAAATAACTGCTAAATTTTACCTTCCACAATAAAA
Source organism: Eumaeus atala (assembly GCA_017140195.1). Lineage (NCBI taxonomy): Eukaryota > Metazoa > Arthropoda > Insecta > Lepidoptera > Lycaenidae > Eumaeus > Eumaeus atala. The sequence goes on from JAFELO010003136.1 coordinate 954,160, forward strand.
GTTATGTATATTTTTAACATTTTATTTACACAAGATTTAAAGAAATAGGTTTAAATAAATAAAGGGTCAATTATTTCACTATATAATCTAGCAATAGCTATAAATAATCTACACTTAATGATAGCATTCTATTAATGTCCATTACCTAGTCTTAACAATTGTTAATTGTAATTTATAGCCGTGAGTCAAACAGATTATGTGGAATGTGTAAAAAAATTCGTGAAGACTTCTATGATATTGCTTGGTCTGTGGAGTTGGCGACCTGCGTGGTGTCTACTGCCCACTGCCCTCAATATTTATGGACCGCTGATACTGTAGACCGCCATTGACGCAATTTTTATAAACATCAGCTCTATCGTAAAACCGATAGAACTTAAATGAATCCTAACGCACATCTAACATTCCGACAGTTCATAGTTTTAATTGCTGGGTACATGCGCGATAAAGTTCAATTTAAGTATTATGAGGTGTCAATGATTCTCAATCTTACTTCATTTATTTGAAATTTATATGTACCAGCTATCTATATATAGTATATGTACTATTGAGGTCAGTGCTACTGCCCGTTGCCGGGTGCTTTGCGTCAGCGGTCAGACACAGTTGCGATTTACGGCAGTCAGGAATCCGCTGCGACGAGCGGCAGGTTGTGTCGTGAAAGTTACACGCGAGCGTCTTCTCCGTATTTTTTAAAATCGTTACAAAGTATTATCAGGCATTGTGTGTGTGTTACAAAAGTAATAAAATCGGTGCAAATCGGTGCTGCAAATAAATGTCCCCTGCGGCTGGATCTGCAGAATTTAACTAGGTAAATTTATAAAATAAATACTAATATTAATAAAAGTATTCAAAACATCGTTCTGCATTTAATGTCATCAATCCCTAGGTAAGATAAAGTATCATCATCATTTTCAGCATTTATCGGTCCACTGCTGGGCGTAGGCCTCTTTCAATGAATGCCAAGTGGACCGAACTCCTGTTACTCGCATACATCTCGAAAATATAAAATATAAACATCCGCACATCCAGATGTGTTGGCATTCCTTGTGCCTAAATAATCATGTCCCATGGGGAACCACAGTTTCAGTAAACATCATAATGTCTAAGAAATTGTGTGATTTACAGGTATTATTATTCATAAGAAATTTTCTCATTTCAATCGAACTACCTATGAATTTTGTAAAACGTGGGTACCTTTACCACTAAGTTTCTGTCGATGGTTGAGTAATGGATTCGGAATGGGTACTAGCTGGGTGTATTACTATTTTTGATTTACCAGTTTTCATCTTGTCAATATTCCAGAAGAATATAACCTAAATAAATTTCACAATAACACCAGTTACATCAAAATAGCTCTTTCCATTGTGGAGTCCATGGATTACGTTTCTAACTAACAGAATTTCAAAGCTCTGCTCTACTGCCATCAGTTAAAGAGTGCTAGTCTATGCGTTAATTCATCAACGATTGTAAAGTTGTAGATAGGTTCAAATATTATTTTAAAAAATCGACCAGGGGCAAGTCAGACTCGCCTCTGAAGTGTCCTGTAGTAGTAAAAAAAACACCCATATCTCTTAAACCAATAAACCGATTTTGTTCAAATTTTCGTTTAACTTACACGCTGCTGTCAGCTTCCGTTTGTCTCATTTTCGTAACGCTCTCGTCACGCCTCCACCAACTCACTGCCACAAGTAGCGTAAAAAAGTTTTACTTCAAAAATAATAATCGGTGACACAATAACCGATGTTTTAACAACAACTTTTTATGAAGAGGTAGTGCCATGCTGCATAGGAGGATATAGTGCCATGTATATTGCATGACGCTACATCCTCGTATGCAACGGAATTGGGCCGGCACGGGCGGGGAGGTACCTCTCGCGCACATAATACCGCCGTAAAGTGACATATTCAGTGTCGCGTTTCGTGCGGTTTGTGAGTAGCCGGTGGCCCATTGGGGGGAGGGTGAAGGAGACCAGCGCATCAACGTAGTAATTATGTGGATGTTCATGGGCGTCGATAGTCGTAAGAAGGTACCGATTGCTCGTTTGCCCTTCTATTCTATAAAAAAAAGCTACTACCATCACCTTGTTCATAACATTCTGTCTGCTGGCGTAGAGGAAATGCATTAGCTATTTCATGGACAGTTTGGTCTTTGTTTCTTTTTCTGACATCAACTAATTTAAATCATAATACGAATTACTAAGCACGTTCAGCGAAGTTAAAAACAATTAAACACGTACGTACGCACGTGTGTGTGTGTGTGTGTGTGTGTAGTTTTTGCATGCGATTAAATTGTATTTATAGTTACATATTCAAATTTAGGAATGTAATGCTGTAACAATATGTAATTACGAATGCCAACATTTTCGAGATTGTAATCCTCTGGATGTAAATGTTAAAAATATTGTTTTTTTATAATACAACCAAATAAAGCCAAAGCAGCCATAGATATCTTTCTGCATAATTGTAGTATAGAATCTTTAGCTTATCTCCTCTGCTCCAATGAGCCATCAACTACTCACAAACCACAAAACCGAGTGAAGCGAGCAGTTGTCGTTTTACGGTGGTATGGTGTGAGCGGGAGGAACCTCACCGGTCGCGCCGGCGCAATTCGGCTGCAATCCAACATGGCGCTATCTCTTACTTCATAAAATTTTTGGTGATAGCATCATTATCCGCGTATCATCTATCCATCCCATGATTCACTCAAGCTATTTGTGGTCTAGTGGTATAGTACTAGATATATCACTTCGAGACCCGGATCGGGCCAAAAAAAATATAGTTTCTTATAACAGTGTGGGTTCATGAAGTTGGCGGCGTTGCATTCTTATTCAACAAGTTGAGACGTTGGTACTGCACCTGATTTTCCTCCGGTCGTGTCGGACTGCAGTCCTGACGTGATAGGGAATGAGGGGAATACACATATGCCTGCGCCTGCGCATTCATTTGTGCACTATGACATGCGTCGTGGTCAGTCTCAATAGATGAATGATGTAGCCAACATGCTTCCAGGAACAGAATACTATATTCAGAAATACGGGTGGCACATAACATAAGGTATGCTGACTGCTCGCCCTAGTGCTGCTATTCCGCGTACCAATGGTTCAAGCATTGTGGCGGTGGGGCTTATTAGCCTGGGGTGAACCCAGACACCTTAAGCGAAGCCAATTCACGTGAGATTGCTAGCTGGCTACCTTTTTTACCCCTCTTATAAAAAGACAGCTAAAGAGCAGGAGGAGGTGGCGCTTCGGCGCAAGGGGCAATTGGCGAGGATGAGGTTCCCCTCATTCCACTGCACAAGGTTCGTGGGGTTGTCCTGTGGTGCGGAGCAGCACAGGACAACCCCACGAACGTGTCGGTACCTCAGGGAACTGACGAGCCATCGAGGTTTCCTGGTGATTTATAGTTCCGGGCACCTCACCAAAGGTGGCACAGCACCCGCCGTAGTTTTAGTGGGCATTTGGCACTATATTGTCGCAAGCCCGACACACTACTGGAGCCCACCCAGGGCCGAGGACAGGTGAATCCGCGGAAATGCGTTTCCTTGCGTCAGTAAAAAAAGGGAATCAGTGCTGTTAGTCCTAACTGAAAACTTGGGGTCATTATATGAGTGACCCCGATTTTTATTTTTATTTAGAGAGAAGTTGAGTTTCACGTAGTATTTTCAAAGATAACAAAGTTTTAAGAGTCATATGGTCTTAATGAATGGACACGCAACCCACAATTGTAATTAGCGTGACTCAGAGTCTCGCCAACACCAGTGCCCAGATGTTTCGCGCCTGTGATCAAAACAATTGGACGAGTTAAAAATTACAATCCACTTTCGGAGTACCTTAATAAAAAAAGATTGTGGATTACCCGCAATTCTTTCTCATTAAGAGTAGAGCGAAATTTTGAATATACAACCTTCGACATAAAAGTAAGCAAATACTCAAATAGTACCTTTGGTTTCTTACCTTTCCTATATATAATTAATTTTGGCATCGGGGGTCGTAGTGAATAAATATAGTTTATTAGCGATCCGCCCCGGATTCGCCAGCGAATAACAGGAGCCGGATTATGACTACTACCTTCCCTGGGAAATGCTCTATATCTCTATATCCATGGGTGAGAACCTTATGAAGATCCGTTCAATAGATTTTAAGAATATCTATTACCTACGGACAGACCATTCTTAGGGATTGTATAAGTGGTATAGACAGATTTAGTAATTTATTGTTTTTAATTATATTGTTTAATTGAAACCTAATCTAATGAAACTAATCATTAAATTAGTCCTTGTGTAAGTAAGATTGACAGTAATAAATTTGACGATCGATTGGTGCAGTGCTAACGCAAGCGGGTATGCCGAGCCCGACACGCCAGAGGTCGCGGGTTCTAATCCCACCTAGTTCGTGGATATTTATTTATATATGATATGTATTTCTATAATAAAAATCTTATATTTCTTAAATTTATAAAATCCATTTCCGTTGTCTAGTACCTGTAACTATACTAGTACGTATATCTAGAGGACTAGGCTAACGTGTGATAAGTCCATAGATCATTATTATAATTATAAATATTAAATAGTCATTATTTGTCGTTTTTCTACTATTGTTTTTTTTACTTGCTTTGCGGTCAGTTAACTTTCGCTCCCAAACCGGAAATTTATCTTTTTTTTCTTAATCGTGTTTCTTTCACAAACAAACACATTGAACTTCTTTTTATGTTTAGACTGCATCGGCATGTCCAAAAGAGCTCTGATAACCTCAAACACCTATTAAGGCTGTTGTAGAATCCATTTAAACAGTTGTAGCATAATTTATATGTATATTATATATGCCCTAATTAAAATTTTAAAAATGTAATGAATATTTACTAAGGGCAGTAGGCAATAAAAGCTGTTATGTTTGGGAAGTTTGGCACGATTTTATACTCTGTGTGCACTCTACCGTTACTCTGCCTAACGTATTATTTTAGATCTGCATTGCAAATATCTTCATGATTTGTACTTACATTTTATGTTACTAAGTAGGTACTTACTACCCACTAATACGATAATATTTAAAGTGCTTTTCGATATTTTCGACGAGCACATCTTTCCACTCTCTTAATATAAAAGTAGCCATGTTTAAAAGTAGACTTCTCTTTCTTTGGGTCATCCAAAACCCATATTCTTGAAAAAAACGACTTTCTTTTTACAGAACATTCTACTTGACCCAACGACAAATCGTATCGTGTATACGTTTTGTCATACGCAAGCGCAGCTCGAAGACAATATAGCAACACCCGATCGCAGGGCATTACGCGTGTCGCCCTGGGAGTTGGGACTCATTAGCATACAATAGGCGGCTGCGCAAGCTCGGCGCTACACGGTGCTTTCTTACGACTGTATGTCGCACGTGTGCGTATTGATTTCAAATAAAGTAATTATGATTTGTTAAGTAATATCAAATGTTTGTTTTTGCTATTGTTATGAGAGTTGCACTCAGTTTGGGTCCGATGGAAAGTCGCGAGTCCCAGTTTAGCAGAGTCGTACAAACATTTACGGAATCACTCAGGGATGTAAAGTTTCTATCTGGTCGTTCTAATATAAATGTGATTTTACCACTGACTTCTTGGCCTTAAATTTTTATAGCATGAGGTCAAGCAGTGGATACAGGAGTAGCTTCATATCTCTCAAGCGGCGCTGGAGTTGAATTAAGCGCAATTGAGTAACATATCTCACGTGACCTCCAACGCAGTAGCTATCATCGCCTCTCTCGTATTACTTGGGTAGGTAGTAGATCTTTTCGAAACAGGACGAATACATTTTTAACTTAACGATAGGCTTTCTAATCATGCGACTCGAATGAACCATACTCCAATAGCTAAAGGCGGTGACACGGTTACGACGTAACCATGGCTACTGTAATGCGACCAATATGACGGTAATGTGAAATGTGTGAGTGCAATATGATAGAATGTGTCCAAAGGTTTTATTGAGACTAACACTCATACTTGTGTACATAATCACGCTTTCTATTATTGACTAATCAATATAATGCTGCCTGCCATATGTTGTGTAAAGAGTCGCTCTACATTGATCTACGCCGTAGTAGGTAAAGATTAAACTTTGACCGATAAACATTGTGCGCCCTGAGAATGTGCTGCAAGTAAACGATCATGGTAAAATATGAAATGTGCTAAGCAAGATTATCAAAATTTTACATCGACGCACATGTTATCCTAATACATAGTTTGGAACGTGAGACAATTATAAACCTGCAGCGCCCCGTGGTTTCACCCGCGTAGCTCCGCTCCTATTGATCGTAGCGTGACAATATGTAGTTTATATATAACCTTCCTTTAAAAATGGACTATCTAACACTAAAAATTTTTTTGCATATCGGAGTCACTGATTTCTGAAAATAACGCATTGAAACATAACTTCTTTTCTTTATGAGAAAGTCGGGTCTTTATGACTTGGGTAGTGACTACCGCTGCCCGTAGATGTTTGCAAGTTAAGGCGTCTTACAGACGCGTTGTCGGCCTTTAAGGAATAGGTATGCATTTTTCTTGAAGACCCCTAAGTCGTATCGGATAGGGAATACCGAGGGAGGCAGATGTATAAATAAAAATAGTAAAGTTGTACAAATAAAAAGGGGCGTTTAAACCGCACTATTGTGGATTTACGGGCATCAAGGTGGTGGAAGTGGAGCTTAGAGTTCTGTAGCGATGTCTAAAGTTGCAACTCTACTGCTGGTGTTAACTCGAACAATTGCCCGGAACATTTCACATAGAAAGTACGGTAAAAGACGCACAGTGAACCGACATCCCTTAGTAGGACCAAAGGATTGAGCTGTCCGAAAATAACTTGGTCGTCAACGATTCAAGTCGCTTTACGTTTTATGCGGTCAAATGAAACGAAATGGTGTTGCGAGCCCCTGCCCAGAGGTCGGAGCAGTACTCCATATGCGGTGAGACCTGCGCCATGTCAGGTTGCAGCTTTACGGTTTATGCGGTCAAATGAAACGAAATGATGTTGCGGGCCCCTGCCCACAGGTGGGAGCAGTACTCCATATGCGGTGAGACCTGCGCCATGTAAGGTTGCAGCTTTACGGTTTATGCGGTCAAATGAAACGAAATGATGTTGCGGGCCCCTGCCCACAGGTGGGAGCAGTACTCCATATGCGGTGGGACCTGCGCCATGTAAGGTTGCAGCTTTACGTTTTATGCGGTCAAATGAAACGAAATGATGTTGCGGGCCCCTACCCACAGGTGGGAGCAGTACTAAGGTTGCATCTGATGCAGATGATAATGGATTGAATTACTGCTTCGCCCTATTGGACACACCCTGCTTTATTGAGGCTAATTTAGTGTGTTCCCTTAGGTAGGTGTTTTGAAAACAAGGAGATATGACGAATTATGCCCTTTTTGCGGTAAACGCGCAAACTTGTGCCTTATGGAGGTTAAATTGGACTAAGTTTTGTCAGGCCTATTTCGACACTTTGAATAACAGATCCTCGACATCAGACACAAGCTTGTTCCGATTCTAGTTGAAGTATTCCCGGGAAATATTGGCGTGGCCAGTATATAAAGCATTCCCAGTGCTACCATCTACGTAACAATGAAAGCCGCTAGTAAGCAGCATGTCACTGATATGCAAAAGAAACAGCGTAGGAGACATAACACATCATTGGGGAACACCAGCGTCAACGAAGTTAAGACCGGAACATGCACCGTCAACCACAGCCTTAATGCTGCGATTTGTCAAAAAGGTAGTGAACCAATCACAAAATTTCCCGGGAAGTCCGTATGAAGAAAACTTCGAAAGGATCGCTTTGTACCAAACCCGATCAGTCTTTCGCTACGTCGAGACTAACCGCCAATGTCTCCTTTTTGATTACAAATGCCTCCGCCATCACCAGTTGAACGTCCGCGGCGGAAACTGTACTGCCAGTCGCTAGTTATTTGATGGTCTTCTAAGTATCGCAAGAGCTGCCAGTTGAAAATGGATTCTATAATTTTGGAAACAAAGGGGTTACCGCAATAGGTCGGTAGTTGTGCGCGGTCTATTGTTTTAGGAATCGATTGCACTAAAACTGCCTTCGTAGAGTTGGGGGCTACACTAACAGAGTAAAAGAATGCACGAGTTCCTGAAGGAAGGCGACCTAGCCTCTCACCAATTTTGCTTACGCGCTTTGATTTGGCAATTAATTTATTGAAGGACCTAGAGGTAGAATTGTACTCCTTTAGTGTTCTAGTATTTTCGTACTGTGTACTCGCCGCTCTCGCATACGCCTGGTAATACTCCAGTTTATATGGTGAAGTGCCAACTTACAGGAGCATCCAAAGTAAGGTTGCGACTTGTCGCCAAACGGTACCACAGAGAAGGGAATGAAGAGTTCCATTCACTGAAGCACCACATCAGTGACAGACTCCGCAACGGCAAGGCAGGATAACTCATCGAAAAGCAAATGGATAGATCTTTGTCTTCAAGATTGAATGCGACGATAGCGGAAATCTTCTCCGATAAAGACACACACATCAGCCCACACTCCAACCCACACTCCAGCCCGTGGTATGCATAATTTTTCTAATATCCCCTGGATAGGTAAGCTTAGATGAATCTACCGGAGATCTTCTCCGGAGATCTTCCTCTTCGCGTCTCTGTACGGTGGAGGTGGGCAGCGTTGAGGTTGTAGTATAACCCCCTTGATGTTGCAAAAAGCAACAAATAGATTAGCAGGGGGAGCCTTCGAATTTTTCTTTCGTTTGGCCCCAGTTAAAAGTTCACAGAGCATAGATGCTCCCCCCCACATAATACGTGGGCCAGCATATGCATTCAGGTCAGGACCTGAACATGGAGGCCCAGGGAGGGGTTCTCCAGCTTGTACGTTACTGGTAACATCCTGGATTAATCCATTCTTAAATTGTGCTGCTATAAAATGGGGAGTAGGGGGTTGGGCCTACCTGAAGTCTTACAAAAGCGCGACGTTGACGGAGTTAACTTCACTTCGCGTCGGAGTCATGTGAGAGAGAGGCACTTCTCCGGGCGCGTATACATAGAGTCGAAGGAAACATGTGATATAAATAATCAGGATCGGGAGATGATGATCTGACCAATCGAGTACGACTTTGTGTTCTCCGTTTCCGTACTGCCGCTCGTTAAGTCAGTAAGTGATACAGGTTTAATCCAAATGTCGTTTACGTCCATCACGAACAATGTGCCAATTGACGCGTCTCATTAGATGATTTACGTAGAAAACCACTTCCCACTTCACGTCAAATTACCGTGGATGCTCGTGTTCACAAATTGAGTTGATTATCGCATTACTTGATTCCGCTTCGAGATCGGAATGTGTGTCGCAACTTACGTAGTCATAAGCATTTAAGTTTGCCTGAGTGACAAACTTCAATGGTCTTAAAGTGACGGACTAAAACCTGGGGTAGATCTGACGATATAGCAACAACCTCCGTTAAATCCCACATTCAATTGAGAAAAATAATCCCACTCGGTAGTTTTATAAATACGAAACTTTCTTCATTTGTCACAGATGAACATCCCAAATACAGTAAATGTTCCTTGCAACAGATTGTACTTGTGTGAATCCGAAACAATGTTGAAGGCATGAGACACGTCGAATTGCCATCACTCTTTGTGTTGTTTGTTTGAATTGTCACTCCCATAAGCAAATTAAACATCATAGCTTGACGGTATGTATCCTTCCTTAATATGGGCTCTCTAACACGAATAAAGGTTACAAATGAGACTTTACATTCCTGGGATTTACAGTGAGTCTAAGAACCACGTGACATGGGGCAATAGATATAACAACAGTTGCGGGACTGTCCTTAGAAAATATGTCGATGATCGTAACATTATCATTTTTCAGATTCATTATTCTCAGAACAATAATGGGTATATACGTTCACCGAGTACTATAGATATAGCACTGGTTAAAAACATTTCACTCGTCATCAAGACGGCTGAAACGTTACACGAGCTTAACTCGGACGATAGACCCGTTTTAATAGACATAAGAGGTAATAGATTTAGTAGAAATATTAAAATAAAGCAAAAGATCATCGACTATAAATTACTAAAAGATAATTTAGCAAACGTCAAATCGAGTGAACTCGGTAATATCCCAGACAGCATAGACGCTTCTCAAGCTGCAATCGCGGCCTCATCCATGGTCACCGCCCTGTTGGTTAGCAAAATAGGATAATGGTCAAGAGAGATCTCCACCGTCCCAGAGGACCGTTAACTCTCTCTGACGACGCTAGGGACCTAATCGTCGTCCGAAGTGTGCAAGCAAATCGCCATCCGACAACTCGAAAGAGAAGTGAAAAAGGCTATAACCAAGTTCATAAAGGAGAGAGTGGATCACGTCGTTAACGAACAATCTCCGTCTCTTACGGCCTACTGGTCACTAGCGAGGGCTATGTAATCCGAACCGGTGGCTCAAATGCCACCACTAAATCGCGAAAACCTGCACTAGAGGATGACGAAAAAGCAGAGTGTCTATCCGACACACTAGAGAGTCAATGCACTCTTAGCTCCCTCTCCACAGACCCCTCCCACATTAAGGAGGTAGAAAGTATAGTAATGGCCCGACTGGCTGCGCGACCGGATGATGATGATGAGATCATACGTCTGACGGACACAGAAGAAGTAAAGGATCTAACAAAGGACTTTCACTCAAAGAAGACCCCCGGGCCCGATGGAATAACCAATAAGGCGCTGAAACAGCTGCCTCCCGTTATTATACACCTCCTAGTGTGCATTTTTAACGCCCTTCTAGCGCAATGCACCTTCCCAGACATATGGAAGGAAGCCGTAGTGATCAGCATACACAAGCCGGGGAAACCCCGGGGGAGCCCACTAGTTACCGACCTATAAGTCTCATAAGCTCGTTAGGTAATCTATGAAAGGATAATTCTCGCACGCCTGAAAACCGTGATACGCGAGAAAAACCTATTCATAGACGAGCAGTTCGTATTTCGCGACAGCCACAGTTACCCACAACAAGTACACCGCCTCACGGAGTACGTACTATCGGGACTCAAAAGACAGGGCCGGCCATGCGGCGGGGCGCTGTCTTCCTTGATGTAGCAAATGCGTTTGACAAGATTTGGCATCAAGACCTTATTTTCAAACTATACCAGTTGGGACTGCCTGCTAGGCTGGTACTGATTGTAAACAGCTACCTAACAAACAGGTAGTTCCGCTACAGAGTGGAGAGCACCCTGTCCTCCCCTCGTCCCCTCAGAGCCGGTTGTTCACAAAGATCGGTTCTCTCTCCCACGCTCTTCAATATACACACTAGCGACATACCGTGACACCCCAGCGTCCAGCTGGCGATGTTCGCGGATGATACCGCACTGTACGAGCCAAACTACTCCAAAAGGCCGTCACAGAACTCCGTGAATGATTATTAAAATGGAGAATAGAGGTTAATACGGAGAAAAGTAAGTCCATACTCTACTCACTAAACCACCCCTCGCATAGACGAGGAAACATGCCTCCCATCCTGCTCTACGGTAACGAGATACTTAGAGCAGAGACGGTGAAATACTTGGGAGTGACTCTCGATAGGTCGATGAGCTTCAAGAATCACATAGATAAAGTTCTGAAAAAGGCACGACATGTCCTTTTTAAACTCTATCCTCTTATAAACAAAAAGAGCAAAATAGCGTACAGATATAAGCTTACTTTGTATATTACATGCATTCGACCGATCATGTCGTATTGCAGTGCAGCATTCGCGCACATATCTCCTACCCAAATAGAACGTGGCCAAACCAGAGACTAGGAAACAAATGGCTACTGGATGCCTGTGGTATTTCCGAAACATACATACATTGTGACTTTCAATCGACCTCGATTAAAGGACATTTCAAAGAGCTGTCTCAAAAGTTCTTTGACCGTGGTCTTAATCACAAAAATAAATTAACTGTCCAAACGCCGGAATACGATCCGATGTTGTTAGCCGACTCCCGTTACCGTCGGCCGAAGCACGTATTGCACGACGCCGACGACACGATCGCGATAGCAGTAGCTAAGTCCGTCCAAGAACACAAACAAAGAAACACCAAGACACGCTCCCGCAGTAAAATGCCAATAGGGCCAATTAACGGATAGCAGTTTTTAGTCGATAGTAGCTATCGCTTCACGACCTGAGCCCGACACACACTACCCCTTGGATCAGCTGGATGTTGCGTAAATGCATTTTTCCTGCTAGAACCAATATCATAAACACCGCTCGTACCAGTCGAGCGATGAAACCTTACATATAGTGACACAGTTATAACATATGACTGGCAGAACATCAAACTCACACACCGCTTAGGAAAACGAGCAAGTTGAGAGCTTAGATCTATAGAGATAAAATAACGCTACTTTAGAGAGCTCTAATAATAACAAATAAATGTTGATTTGTAGCACAAATCACCCCCTCCCGTCAGAGGGGGGCGAGGCGGCCGGCCTCCTCAGATAAGCCAAACATTAAACGAGCTCAATTATCCTTATCCACGACACCGCAATTTAAACGGCATCGTGCGCGCGCTGTCCCACTAAAGTGGGGAGGGACCATTTCTCCCCTTTCAGTCCCAAAAATTGTTACTACCAATCCACAATCAACCCAATACATCTATTCCCATCTGCGGGACAAGAGGGGGGTCTGTCCCCCTATCGTCTCCCTAAACCTGAAGACACAAAAGTCTTCGCTAGTCAGTCGAATTGTTGAGGCTGGATAGGCGCCGCCAACCAGCATTAAGTCCCTCTGAAAAAAAAAGCGAGGGCGGAACGCGGAAGGTTCGCGCGTATCGGGCGGAAGTTGTGATTGGTTCTCCAATAGTACGCATAAGCAGCTAACCCCTCCTTATCACTCAGCGCTACAGTTGCG
>JAFELO010003136.1:976453-1004604 GCA_017140195.1 Eumaeus atala
GGGGGGGGGGTGAAATGGAGGGCAACGCAAAATTATGCTGATGTTCATGGGCGTCGGTAGTCCTTGAATTCCCGGGTCGGACCAAAGTGTGTTATTGGGGTTTTTCAATTTCTAATAACAGCCCCAAGTCAGTTGTTGGCGGTGTTTCACCCCCGGGGCTCGGAGAGCACATTAAGCCGTCGGTCCTCCGATTGATTTCTCTCCGGTCATGTTGGACTTCCGTCGGAATAGGAGAATAAGGGAACAGGAACTGCATTTGTGCTGGCGCAAACACTTGTGGACTATAACATGTCCTGCGCAAGTGGCTAGGCTCTATAGTGATGACACCGTCTCATCATCAGTTTACTACAGTACCTGTTTCAGCTCGGCCACAGGGAACCTAAGGACAATTAGCCATCTAAGCATTCCTAAAATCCGACTTGTTCCAAGAGGAGAAAAGTTCATGAGATTCGAGCCGAGCTCCTCCCTAGGATTAGCAGAAATCTCGATAATTCCATTTAAGCTTGCCATTCATTTATCAATCTAATTTATTTAGCATCAAAATTCGTCAAGTACCACCCTAATTTTTAAACATCTACGTAGCATGCGCAATGTATTCAAGCCTACCTTTATGGCAACACGAAAACTTAAAATTAAAAGCCTGCTTAGGCGAAGGTAGAGGTGCCTCTAGATCATATGATACCGCCGTATAGTATTTTTTCTCTTTGGGTACATACATCTGCTAAGAAGGAATTTTACTAAACTCCATCCCCAAGGGTGGGCTTTTGGGGGTGGAATACGGGGGCGAAACTATGAGGGACTTCTAGGATACATACCTATCAAATAACACAGTCAACATAGCTGTGTCTTTATAATTTAAAATATGTATGAAAATACGAAGACCGTATATGAAATACTCGTAAAATAGCATCACTAAAGTTGTATTATCGTTAAGTAAGTCGCCTCAAATATTAGCGAATTAGTCTACAGTCTATACTGCGCCTTTCTCATTGTAGAGTTGGCGCAACGAGTTATGAGCACGGCGCCTATCAGGGCTGTGCTCAAACGCATGTTTAGTCGCGAAATAATTCCTACAACTATAGCTGAGCGCTGTAAAAGCATTGCAAGACCTTTATATACACAATTATATACCTATACATATCAAAGCCGATCGTTCATCAACTCGTCACCCCACTTATAACCGAACATACAAACATGAAATTCATAAATATTTCTAGGCGGACCTTGAGTGTGCATTATAATAACACTCCACTTTGTCTAACACTCAACACCCTGTAAAAGTGTACCATAAAAACGTACTTGCTATAAAATAAACATTTGTTACTCCAATGAAACTATTATATTTATTATTTTGGACTGATCATGTGTTGCGTACTTATGATTGGAGGGCTAATCGGCTGTTTAACATTCTTATCTCATAATAATATTACATAGGTCACTAGGTGGTGTTAGTAACGGCTGCAAATATCTCACAAATTGTTGGCATATTTAAAAAAACTTTCTTGAAAACGTCCATACCCATCTCTCTCTAACTAACATACCCATCTCTCTCTAACTAACATTGGCATTTGAATGCCAATGGGAATCCTCCTCCATTGTCCCTTGCGATTTGCCGTCTCCTCGAGTAGGGTGGTACAAAGGGCAACCCCCATCGGTTCATTCGGTGTCTAGGTTCACATTAGGCTACTGAAAGCTATAGTGGCATGGCTTGCATCATGATGAGGAGCGCTCTTTTATGGTATAAGGGGCAAACGAGCAGTCGGATCCCTTTTGATGACTAGCAACATCAATCCGCACAGAGATTATGTAGATGCGTTATCGATTTCCTACTGCCTTCTTCGTGGGCCACCGGAAACAAACACCACACGAAGCACGACATAAGCAGGTACCGTCCCTGTCGTGCTCGCTCGCCGTGTGGTGATTTCATACTGTACTGTCAAGAGTATATAAACATACATTTTTGCAAAGTCAACCTTACGCGCATGATTTTAAGTTGATTTTACAAATGCAAGTGTAGACGTGCACATCTCTTCACTGTACGTATGTACAGTGTTGAGGCGCTGACTGTGTATCTTGGTATTTTTGTAAATCAATTATTTATGCATCTAAATCACGCATTGCGATTCGTGAGATTCATTTTTAACTTGAACCAATATGATAAATATCATCCCAATAGTATTTCTATTTTTTTCGAGGTATTTTGAGCAATGAAAGTTGGCAAAGGTGCACCTGCTAAGCGTTATGCCGGTGAGCCTGACAATGGATTGAACGTGGATTGCATGATAAAGCACACAGTCCCTTGCAGGTCAGTACACACTTATTGCAAGAATAAACGATTTTTTATACGAAATGAACGGTGAAATTAAAAATCAATGCCTACGGTACCTTTTTATTTAGTCTCTAGTCTAAATGACATATTTACTCGTGTCGACTGTCATGTCCAATGACTGATTCGAGACATGAAATATTTGTACTGTTAATGTGCAGATTTTTATTTCTCTCTACATAATTGACGAAAGAATATATCCGACCTCAACCTTATGGTACAAATCATGATTTATCACGTACCATTTCGGTCTGTTGCTGGACATAGGCCTCTTTCAATGAACGCCAAACGGCCGATCTCCTGTTACTCGCATCCATCCCGGACCAGCTACTGCACGGAGATCGTCTTTCCACCTGGTGAAAGGTGTACCAACACTCTGTTTTCATAAACGCGGCCTTCACTCCAGAAATTTAGTGGCACACCTGCCATCTGATCTTCTGGGCCTGTTACCAGCCCATTGCCATTTTAGCGAGCTCACTCTTCGCGAGATATCGGAAACTTTAATTCTCTTCCTTGTTATTATAAGGTACTAAAGTCTCCCTGCACCCCTTGTAGCCCCACCCCCAACAAGGGGAGCTAAGAATCTACAATCATTGTTTTTGTATAAATACAATTAATGTTTGCATCGCAAAGACTGTTGCATAAAATTATTATAATTTCCCTTCTTAAATCACACCCTAGTACCTACCAAATACTATCTCTTGATCACACACACACACACACACACACACACACACACACACACACACACACACACACACACACACACACACACACACACACACACACACACACACACACACACACACACACACACACACACACATACACAGCACGAGGCGTGTGTGTTCAGTCACAGGTATCCGCGTTCAGGTTCAAAGAGCCCGTTAAGCCTGTCGGTCTTGCTCATGATTTCTTTCCGTTCGTGTTCCGTTCAACTACCGTCCCATCGGAATGAGGGAATAGCAATGGCTAGTTTCTCCAAAGAGATGCAGGGCATTATGTTAAGAACGTGCATATCTTAACGCCAGACATCTTACATCATCATCATTATCAGCTGGATGACATCGATTGCTGGATGTAGGCCTTCCACATGGAGCGCCACAGATCACGGCCCCGAGCCACTTGCTGAATATCATAAGGCATCGAGACATGGCTGCCAAGCTAGTGCTTCCCATAAATCTGCAACTGTCAGATATGTTATGCATCACACTAAATCTATGTTTTGTGTGTTATTTTAAGACATGATCATCATAGAAAGCTCTCTGACTGGGCTAAGCTTTGTACTTGGCCTGCTGCTGATAGATCACAGAAACCCTACCACGGCGGCAGAAGGATCGCGCAGCGGTTTGTAACAGGAAGCAAAACCCTCTGCGCTGAGTCCGTCACACCATTCCGTGCCACACGGGCCCGGTTGGACGGTGCACAAAGCATTAAAAAAAGGCATAGGCTTATCTGTGTCAAGTCTAACCTGGCACTCAATGAGGACAGGACTGTCCTGATTGTTGATCTATTTATCTGACTAACTGATATATAAGATCTGATCCAATCTGCACGTTCTGCGCCAGTTTGACAATTATATTTGATGTATTCAATTAACGCGAGTATTGCTCATTACAATAAAACTGCTTTTACGAATATCTTTACAGGAACCACGGTCACGGGTGGAGTGACCACACGTGACCATTGTTGCTGTAAAACTCCTGAAACGTAATGGCTAGTTAAACAATTGCATAAACCGCGATAAAATCCGTAAAAGTAGCTTTATTGTAATTTCGATAATTTCTCTTTTTTGACCAGAAACTTTCGAACTCGATGCTACGAAAACGAAAAATTCGAGCTAGGACTATGTATTCTAACCTTAAGGATCGGCCGCAGGGTATAAAACAACGCCACATTACACATCACCACTGGTATGCCATAAGCATCCATTGAGAGACATTTGTATGCTGCAGTTAAATCGGTACAGCGAAAATATCGATAATTCGATACCTGTAACGATATTGTTGATTCTATCCATGTTAGTGGTCGAGCTATCGAGTTTCGAGGTGAACCTGTCATGTGATATTATGTACAAATGTAGTGATGATTAAAAATAATATCTGCGAAGGTAGTGCCATGGTTAGCAGTCGAATAGGGCTGGCACATCGACGCTAAGCTGTCGCGTTTCGAGCTGTTTATAAGTTCCGGGTCACACACGGAAGGGACGGAGGGCAGGAGGGCAACAAAGCAGCAATTTTGCATGTTTATGGGCGTCATTAGTCAAAGGGTTCCGATATTTTTCAATATTGTTAAATACAGAATCGTTGAAATGTGTTCGCATCCATAATTATCCAAACTACCCCAAGATGAAAGTATCAGATATATATATACCTAGCCAAAATAGGAGCGCTAAATATACAAGCGTATAACGTAGACGTTTTATTTAAGTTTTTTCTTGACTTGAGCGTATACTGTGGAATGGAAAGGAATACGTACAGCTTTACCGGATTCATACGAGTGCTCGTTGGGTTTGAGGTCGAGATCCCCTTTCTCCCGCAGACAGCACGGGGCAGCTTGGGCTGAAATAGTCTCGGCGTCGACGTGAATATTTGACTCATGGAAAGGATCATGACCGAGGAATTGGTTTCAGTGTAAAAGGCGGCGCTCCAGTGAGGTCATATGCAGCGTGGCGCAGGACTCTCATGGCTGCTCGTGCTCGCCCTCGGCTCTCTGCCCACGGCGCGCGCCGATGTCGTCTTCAGAGTGCCTGAAGTTGTGGTTAGTATGTTCACAATCAGAAATCCTGGAACTACTTTATGAAGAACTCACTTAGTAAAAGATCTTAGTTGACCCATTTTTGAAGTAAAAATTTCCTTTAGGTTTTTCTCTGTGGGACCTACTACGGTTGGCGGCGCTATTGCTCCCGCCTCTACAGTTCATCGGACATGCGAAGACTGTGGTGTCTTCTAGATTGGGATAACTAGGCTAGGTTGGGATAGAACCCCCTCTTAAAAAAAGGGGACAGATGGTGAATTTGTGACGAGACAATTACGACGAGGCCAAGGCAAGTTGAGAGGGAGATATGAATTACATTTATAGTGGGTATATAACACCATTTTATCTCTCTCTTCCTCTTATAGCCAGAACACGAAATAGTGTTAAGTTAGTTTTACTTCAGTCGTATGTTCTAAGGCACACACGTTCTGGATTCGTTCTCATTTACGCACTGCCATCGGTCCTGGGTGGGATCTCATGGGTATATTTTACTTGCCGATGAACTGCCGAAAACAATAGGCCAAATGATTTTATATCTAAACTGTAAGGTCTTTACACCCATACATATGAGGGTTCCTTAGTCAACAAGGAAAGAAATATGACAGAGAAATTATAATGATTTTTTCGGTGCACGTGCACGGTGACAACAAAATCTCCGACAGATAAGAGACATCAGGATGTCATTGTCAGTTCTCACACCTGGTTGTCAGAAGAGGCACCATCGTTGATTATTTAGAACGGCTTACTTTCTGTCAAAAATACGACGTTCTTATTATGTTTCAGGTGCGTCCGATATCGGACTCCAAGCCAGTAGGCATCAGCGCGAGCCGCACCAACGCCTCGGAGAAGCCCACGGAGCCTGAGCTGGAGGAGCGCTATGAGGAGTACTTCGTGGAGCACGACGTGTCCACGGCAGACGCGAGGAAGGCGGCCGCGAAGCTGGACCTAGACAGCAGTATGTATCTACATATTAATTGCCTTCACCAACGAAAACGGCGACTTTGCTTTCCTCGTAGAGCACTTTAGACTTAAATTGTTTTACCTAAACATAGAACAAAGTCCCCAAAAGGTGTTTGTTTGTATGTGATCGATTTCTCAAAATCTACTGAACGGTTGCGGTATTGAGCCATGAGTAGAGCAATCACCGAACACGTTTTAATGTATTGTTTTAGTGTTATTAGTCCAATTTTGTTCACGGGAAAAGCGGGGGTGGATTAACATATAAATATTGGAACGCATTTTAGGAATTTTGCTCTGCTTTATGGATATATTTTTTTAACTTCTTTGTTATTAATAGTTTCGGAAATGTCGTCCAAAAAGAAATACATTCGTTGTTCATAATTTTCATTTCTGCAATTTATATGTTGTAATGAACGCTTCCTATACATTTTCTACGCGTAAAGATCATCTTCAATTTTTGATTCTATTTTCAAAAGAAAACCAAAACCTAATTAACATTATTATAAAATTATTGCTGACTATATAAGTATATTCGCAAGTATACTATTATGGTAGTTAGAGGCCATCGATTTGTTAACCCATATCAATTATTTCATTCATAACCGCTATGGCCACGCATGTGGTTACTAGGTTTTTTTATATTATTTATCTGTTAACGTTAGCTACGCTTCGGTTTCCATCCTACGTCGAACAGTAGCCATGCTGGCTCACAGACGAGCTGGGTCGGCCCAACCGGGGAGATACATTTCGCTCACATGACACCACCGCAAAATACAGCATAGCAGTGTGCTGTTGCGTTTCGTGTCGTTTGTGAGTAGGCGCTGGCCCATTGTAGGGAAGGAGGAAAGGAGGCCAACGCATCTGCATTACAATTATGCGGATATATATGGGAGTAAGTAGTCGCCAAAAGGACTACACTGGTATGGTACACTAACTGAATACGGCATAAAATTCTTAAATGTTTTCACTTTCACTGCGCTTTAACATACCATTTTAGCAAGAAGTGTTGCAATCATTTGAGCCATAAAGAACTAGAGAAGAAATACCTCAAAGTACTAGTTACAAGCAGTCATGCTAAGTTGCGGTCGAATTGGGTTAACACGTCCGTGTCCGTCATGATAGCGCGTAACGTTACAGTTGTGGTGTCGCTGTAACACGCAGTTTCTGACCTTCCGGTGGCCAAATAGAGGGGAAGAGGTCAGGAGGACAATACTTCTGTACAACAACTATGCAAATTTTCGTGAGTGTCGGTAGTTATCAAAAGGCTCTGATTACTTGTTTACGCCAAAAAAGATACATTTGCGGTCTTAGAAGTCTTCCGGAGAATACTACTAAACGAAGATCATTCACCCAAATGTGTCCTTCACTTAGTTTTTAACATAAGTAATGTCATGTGAATAAAAACAATGAGAACAAGCTAATTAACTTTTGTTATATAAGATGACATTGTAATTAAAACTTCCACGGCCACATTATCAACTTTGTGCATTTTAAAATAAATTGTAAGAGAAATAAGATAAAGGTGACGTAGTTGAGTAACTTGAATATTATGTACTATGGTATCGCTGTGGGAATACTTTTAGGTGTCTTTAATCTTACCACTAATGATCTTCTTTTTTATTGTATAGAGGCAAACGAGTATCAGAGCGTTTTTACGACTACGACGCGCATGAACGTCCACTATGGCGATGCGTTGCCATCCTTTTCCCCCTCGCTACACCGAAGATGTCACTTATGTGAGCGAGAAATACCTC
The DNA here is from genome assembly GCA_017140195.1 of Eumaeus atala. Lineage (NCBI taxonomy): Eukaryota > Metazoa > Arthropoda > Insecta > Lepidoptera > Lycaenidae > Eumaeus > Eumaeus atala. Next base: position 984,251 of record JAFELO010003136.1, read on the forward strand.
CTCGGTCGTGCCGGCCCAATTCCGCTGCAATGTAGCGTGGCAGTTTTGGCTAAAGTAGCTCGCACAAAGATCTAAATACAATTATAAAAATCCCATTCGACTTCGAACACAGTTATGTTTTGTAAATAAAAAGTAAAAATCTTACGTCATAATGTTTTTGGCATTGTCACTATGGAACGTTATCAACTTGTATTATGATGTATAGAGATGATATATATAGAGTAAGGAAACCAGCCTCAAACGCGTCCGTCTAAGTCGAAAGAGAAAGCAAACGTGGCTAACTATCTGTTCTCCCTTTTTGCACTAATACGCAATGCGCATGGGAGATCGAGTAGACAAGGTAGTAATGCATTCTCATCCTCCTTCTCTATTCACCAACACGGACACTCGCAGTAGTGGGACTGTCCATGGCTTCCATTCTCTATCTATATTATCTTTTTGCTTGTATTACATGAGTTTAAGCATTGTGAGTGCCATAGTGTCTGTATTATTTTATTCAATTAATATAATATATATTTAAATTTCATATTATATTAAAATATTAGCTGCACATCTTCTTCATATACTCTTCAACTGTACCACAATTCAAATTTCTCCATTCGCAAAAAAAAAACACTTTCCGTTTTTTTTCTTCACATGATAATGTTACATAGTGAATTTTCGTGAAATTTAATATATCTTGTAATGTTAATGGGACTAACAAGCAGTCGGAGCCTTTTGGCAACAACTGACGCCTATAGATATCGGAATAATTGACATGCAGATATAGTGCTCTCTTTTACTTCCCAACCCTCAACTTACCGGTAACTCAGAAACCGCACGTGTCCGAGAGGTAGACACCTCCCCGGTCGTGCAGCCCAATTCAGCTATACTACAGCATGGCACTACCTATTAGCGATCTTACTATGGCTGACGTGTGTTTTCATAAGCATCCTTCAAATCGCATAACTTATACTGAGTTAACGATCTGTTACGAAGGATTTACTTTAAAATATATTTATTTTCTTGTTTTTACTTAACTGTATTTCATTATTTTGTATGGCCGTCATACGAATATTCAAATGTGTTATTACAATACTTAAAATATTGTATCGCAGAATTTCTTAAACCTACTTTATCCATTTGCACAATTACACGGACCTCTCAGATTATGAGAGTAGGAAGAAACATTGCGTTGTTCATATGAAAAAGATACCTATAAATAGTTTCATCACATTTGCCTAAAACTAAGATACTCAGAATGATGTAGCTGCTTGGCCCTAATGAGAGTGTGTGATTTAGGATATTGTTTTACGACATATGACATTAATACGGATAACAATTGATAAAAAATTGTTTTTCTACTATAGGGGGACAAATCGAAACCTTTCTGCGACTACCGACGCCCATGAACATTAGCATAATTATGCCGCGATACGTTGCCCTCTTTTTCGCCTCCCCCCCAGGCCACCAACTACTCAAAAACCACACGAATCGCGACACTGTAGGTGTTACTTTATGGCGGTAACAAGTGAGCGAGGGTACCGCCCCGGTCGTGCCAGCCCAATTTCGTTGCATAGGAGGATGTAGTGCCATGCATGGTGTATGACACTACGGTGGTAGTGTCATGCATCCTATGCGCCATGGCGCTACCTCTTACTAAACATTTCATTTTGCACCACTGTTCTCGTGTGTACACCCACTATGGACCCCTGATACTCTTGCCACGTACATCTAAAGGTCCCACGGATTGAGGCACCTTAAGAAACCCTGCTATATAAAAAAAAAGACGTCAATAATGGTAATACCTTTCATTAATATGGTATACGATGCACACAGCAAAAGCGCACAAAAATAATCATAATATAATTCTTCAACAGCAACAACACATCTTCACGCCGGTTCCCTAATGATACGTCGGGAGAACCGAGTGCCACAGATCATGATGCTTCCATACATGCCTCCTCCACATTCATACCTCCACGCCAGATTCGAAGCCGGTACTTTAAACTGTGTTGAAAGGTAATGCCACTGTTGCATTGTTGTTAGACTCTTCGCCACTCCACTTTCTTGCCCCTAAAGCGTAACAATTTATAAGAAAAAAAATTTTACGCAAGAATGTAAAAAACTGTGTGACATAAGAGTGCAGTTGACTGCTTAAGAACCAATTGCAATAAAACGTGCGCAAGAGACAAGCAACGTCAACGCGGTAAAGCGTTACGCCGGTGTGACGCTCAGCTACTGTTCCTCGTGACTTTACGCAACAACAATTACACATCTTCACGCCAATTTCCTAATGGGGTAGGCAGAGAGAAAGGGAACGCCACATATCACGATCCATACACACCTGCCTTGCGGCCATTCATTACTCGATTCATACAAACACGCCGGGGTCGACGACCCTTGACCATATATTTTTTCATGTCGCGGAATAAGCTGCAATAGCGACAATGCACCCCACGACGTTATAGGGCTCACAATTGCGTCGCTCCAGCGAAAATCGTAATAATGCGTCAACAATATAAAATTAGCTGGAATTACTGCAATAAGCGTGGCCGTGACTGGACAGTTTCTTAAATGGCGGCCATCTTTTAATTGCCTTAACTCATTGTCAACTGCCAGTAATGAATTTCATAGCTCTGTAATCTCATACCATCAGAGGTCGCATATAAGGAGTTTGTATGTACGTTCTGTAACCGTACCGAAAAGAAAACTCCGTGAGACGCGTTGGGCATTTAACATGGGCATCGGCATAGTAATTTTGTGCATGTTTCCCATTTCGTTCGTCGGTAGTCGTGAAAAGGCTCCGATTGCTCGTTTCCCACCTATTCTATATAAGAAAAAAACAACTTTATTATAGTTTATAAAAGTTTTTAACTATATATTTAAACCCTGCATTAAATTAAAAATAAACTTGAACTTATTTTACACCTACTATTAACTAAAGTAAAAATTCATGCTCCGCTATTCCGCCATTCGTCTTGCGTAGGGCTGTTTTTTTTAAATCGGTGAAGTTGACTTTATGCACGAAATTCAAAAGTGTAAAAGCTACTATTGAGCTATTTATAAAGGAACAATCATAACATTTACTTATCAGTATAAAGGAAAAATACGCTTGCAATACTTCATAGATCCTGCCATTTTTTTCAGGTCCTAAAAAGTGATATGAACAGACGCCTCACATGAAATCTGACTACGCTACGTTTTAGCGCAATCGACTACTTTGATTGTTTAAACAAATCCATTAAGATGTGTTTTCAATTGTAAAAGTTGATGATGAACCTAGTTCCTGGGAATAAGCCAGGAAAAGTTTCTTAAAGTTTTATAGTCGGAAATGTAATGGAAAATGTAACACTGGCCTACTTTTGGTTAACTACAGGGTCAATAGTTACTAAAACCAGACTTGATCTTAAAAGAACTTTGTTTTCGTCGCGCACTCTTTGTGTCATGTCATTGTCAGTGCCGTGGCTTTTGAGACGGAAAATCATCGGTTCATTTTGAATACGATTTATTCTTGACGTACTACAAATAAATATGTAAGACAAACACGGTTCATTATCAACCCGATGCATTGATTTCGAAAATAGAAGATACACGATTTCATACTGTACTGTCGTTCTAATAAACATAAAACATCCGTGATTGGACATAAACATATTTTTTTGTAAAGTGAACCTTAGCGCATGACTTTTTAGTAAAGTCAACCTTAGCGCATGATTTCAAGTTGCTGTAAATTGTGCATATATTTTTTCACTGTGCATCTTCTATACGGACGGTTTTGAGACACTGCCTGCGTATCTTGGTATTGTATAAATCAATCAACATATAATTTCGTCGCCCGACGAGCACTCCTAACAATCCGTTGAAGCTGTATTGGGCTTCTCTCCACTTCCACAGCATAAGTTCAGGTCAAAAAAAATCCCAATGCCACTAATTACAACTTTTTGTACGAGTACATTTAAACAGCTTGGAATAACATATGATTATTATTACAGAAAATAGCTCCTTTTTGTTAAACTTTGCAATTTTTCACCTGTATAATATCTGTTATTTAAAAAAATCTTTGTAAAATACGAAACGCTTAATCAGGGCCATCACTAGTGCAAGGTCACAATCACACTGTCAGGAAATCATCATCTAATGATACCTTTAGGGCTACCATTATGTGATATAAGTATCTATTATTGATGGTTCTACTATGTTTTTTTATAGCCCAACCGTGCAGTCAGGGCCTTTTCATGACAGCCAATTATCCTGAATATCCGCACAATTATCATGCAGGAATATTACCTCTTCCTCCAACTCACAAACCACGCGGATTGCAACAGCATTGCAGTTAATTTACTACAGTATCTTGTGAGCCAGAGGTCGCCCAGGTAGTGCTGTTCCAATTCAGCCCAATGCATGCGACATTGGACCTTCTACTCAAGATTAAGGAGCAAGCTTTTTTTTATAGTATACCGGAGCCTTTCAACGACTACTGACGCCCATGAACATAAGCATAGTTATGCCGATGCGTTGCCCACCTTTTCACCCCCCCCCCAACCCTCCAATGGGCCATGGGCCACTCACTCTCCTTCCACTCAACTACTAAAGTAGGCAAGTTATCCAAAGACGCCGCAGGTTTATATTATGAGAATGAATAACATTTTCCGCCATGACCACAGCCGCGTAAAATTGGCATTGCGAGTTAACCTAAATTAATATTTAATTATCATACAATGATGTTGCCTCAAGGCGTTGTTACTTTAATTCAATTCTAATAAAGAACATAAGCCTTGGAGAATATTTATGCAACTTTCATTTACAAAGAATTTTGTGTTTTTTAAGCCTTACGATATTGTTTTAATAAAGAATATTGTAGAAGATTTGGGTTTCTTAAACCATACTTTTTATGGTTTACGCAAAACATGTGCAGTTCGATGCCTGTCATTTTTATGTTTTCAATTTTTATTGAATTTTAGTATTTTATTTTTTGTTTTATTATTTCATTGTTTTCCGTAAGCTATAACAATACGATTTCCCAAACCTTCCACTGTTGTTTCAGTAGTATCAGGCATTCAGTGATAGGCAGTGCTTACTTACATTGCAGTCGAATGTGTCCGGCAAGACCGGGTTACCTGTCGTTTACAGAATACCCCCGCAAAGTGATAGCTTTTGTGTGGTTTGTGTGCTTCCGCTTGTCCATTTAATGGGAGACGGTAAATAGGCAATCAATATGTCAATTAAGTGTCGGTAATCATAGAATATAAATAGGTAGTAGTAGGTTTCTTCACTCAAGGGAGGGAGCAAACCTTAATTAATAAAAAGGTATTCGTAATTTTTGTGGCGTTTGTTGTTGTTTGTTTTTGCTACGTTTTTGTCACCTACGAGTACATTTAGGGGTCAGTTAGAAATTATATGGTTTGACTGAAGCTAATCAAGGCTGCCGGGTGTTGTGGATAAACAGTGACTTTCAGAAACTGCGAATAGGCAAACTTTTAAAAAGACCAAAATGTTAACCAATTTTTTTAAAGGCCAGAATAAAAAAAGAAGCAAATAAAGATATTACTTGCTTAGCAGTAGGAAATTAAAAATGCTTTTTAGTGGATATTTTATTTACTTTCAGCTACGCTTTTAATAATAGCTTGAGGGGTTTTGTCTAAAATTTCGTGTTGTAATAATATATTGTATATTATTAGCTTCGAGTTAGGGTCTGCAAATAGCCCATTTTTTTTGTTTACGCGGGGGAACGCGCCTTCACCGGCCCTGGGTGGGGTCCAGTGGTGTGTGTTGGATCCCCTCTTCTTATAAAAGGGGTACCGAGAGCGATTCCTCCTCCTGATCTTTAAGCCCCCTCTTCTTATAAGAAGGGTGCAAAGATCCACCTCGGTTCAATTGGCTTCTCCTGGGTTCACCCCAGGCTACTACCCACCGCCACGACAACCAGTAACTTGAAATTCTGGTAATCTCTGTCATGGAGGCAACGCATGAAGAGAACTTTTGGAATATCAACGCATGACGAGAACTTTTGAAATATCACGCGGATGGCTAGAATATGTCATATTAAAAGCTCTCGTCGTTTGACGAGTACTCTGAGCAGTTCGATGAAACTGCTACTCACACACCACAAAACTCATTCCGCATGAGTGCAGGTCCAAAAAGATACAAAAAGAGCTGCGTGATTTCCGTTACGGACCTTCCTGAAGATAAGTAAATAATTGCCGGTACGACCGAGGAGGTTCCTCTATGTCTCGTAACACTGGCGTGCAGTGATGTTTACAAGTACTGGTAGCCGCCTGCTACTACTTCACATTAAAGTTTTTGTAAGTCTTTCTTTTTATGGTATACGGGCAAACGAGCAATCGGAGTCTTGTCACTACTTCTGATGTCCATTAACATCCGAATTATTGTCATGCGTTGCCATCCTTTTGTTACGTTTCACTAATGTTAAATAGCCATTCAAAACTTAAGTCTTAACTACCTCACATATAACTTACTTCTAATCGGAACCGCAAAACCGATGCTCTTAATTTATTTTACAGATAAGTTCTAATCCTTCTTCGACTGATGGCCACTAAACGCTGAGTTTAGGTCTCTTCCAAATCTCATTGTCTTTGGCGGCTTTGTACAGTGGCGATCACTTTTCAGCCTACCACTGTAACAAAGGTCATCCATCTATCGCATCGGCTGCTGGCAGTAAGTTCCTAATACGCTAATCGGGACTTTAATTGTGACCTGCGAAACCGGCGAATAAACAAATAAAGCATAGTCACGTACACAGCTGTGAAAAAAATTAAATTATACTTACTGGCCATTGTAACAAATTGAAGGTATTTTGAACGTACATGCTATTATTTGGATGTGTAGTTTGAATGTTATAGTGACCTTTACTTTAGTGTATTTATTATACGGTTTATCACAATTACCTAACGTGTACTTACGTGTGTTATGTATCTTTAAATATTAGGATTCTTTTACACTTAGGGAGTTCAAGTAAGAGGTAGTGCCATGCATTGCAGCGGAAATGCGACCGTACGACCGGGGTGGTTCCTCTCGCTCACATGATATAAAAGTGACACCTTCGCTGTCGTGTTTCGTACTGTTTGTGAGTAGCCGGTGGCTCATGGGAGGGGAGGGTTAAAGAGGACAAGGTATTTGCACAACTATTATGCATATGTTCATGGGCGTCGGCAGTTATCAATGGGCCACATTCAATAAACAATAGAAATGTTATATGAAAAGAACAATAAACCTGACTGCTAACTCAAAAGAATAATAGACGCTTCTGCATGCTGCCGTTTTTTTTTTCGGAGGGACCTACTACTGATTGGCGGCGCTTGGCCAGCCCTAACAGTTCGACTGATTACGGAAGACTTTTTGTCTTCTGGTTATAGGTAGACGATAGGGGGTCAGACCCCCCCCTCCTTTCCCGCAGATGGGAAGAAGCAAACCGGAATTTTAGTGGACATTACCCTATCGTGGTTATTTTTGGGACCGAAAAGGGGGAGCGGTCCCCCTCCCCACGCCAGTGGGACGGCGCGCGCACGATGCCGTTTAATGTTACGGGACGTGTTTAGGAAAAGTTGAGCTCGTCTTTCGGTTTGGCTTGTCAGAGGAGGCCGGCCTCCTCCCCCACCCTCTGACGGGTGGGGTCGATTTGCGCTTCAAATCCGCTAAAAGCCGTGATAATGATTTATTTTTATTTTTAGAGCTCTGCATGCTGCCGTTTGTAGTTCTGTAATATATATCTGATTTTGTTCTGTTACCAAATTTGGTTCTTTTCCTTTGCGAGATTTTAGTGGTTACTCGGCACTATTGTCGCGAATTCTATTTGTTATTGTACCCTATTCTTTCACGGCGTTCGAAAAAAAAACATTAGTTTTAAATAAGTTTGAATACGAGGGTTGATTGAAAAGTATTCTCCACGACAAGGAAAATAAACAGAAACTAAATCAGTTATATTTTTATTTTTCTGCATAACCAACATCAAGTTCGATTCACTTTTTCCATCTCCCATTTAAAGCTTTTTTTAGAGTCTAAAATTTAGACCGTTTAGAATCTTTTTTTTTTTTTTTCAAAAATGATTCTTCCTTAGAGTCAAAATATGCGTCTACTGCTGTTATGACCTCCTCGATTGTCGAAAATCTTTGACCTTTCTAGTGCTTTTTTAGGTTATGGAACAAAAAGAATTCTGACGGTGCCAGATAAGGTGAATAAGGCGAATGCCGGTAATAGTTGAAAGTCTCAATTGTGGGTTCAGCTATTTATTACACAGACGTGTGAACACGGGCGTTACCTTGATGATACAGGACTTTTATTCTGAGCATTCCTCGGCACTTTTCTTCTATTTCCTCTCGTAAATGACTTAGTAAGACATAGCAGTAATCATAGTTTATAGTCTGACCACTTTCAAGATAATCAATCATAGCTCTTCTCCACTGTTTCGTCCATTGTAACAAACCGATACGAAAAATCATCTGATCGGCTGTAAAGTAACTCCATACAGACACGTGAAACAGTCAATCGCGTCCGTTTTGTTCAACTGAAAGCAGACTTATGGAAATCCAATTCGTTGACAATGATGTTTTGAGTTCGTTCATAAGAGATGCCTATAATCGCGGCTATCCCTTTAATGTTGTATCTGCGGTCTCCCATAATTAAATCCAGTACTTTTTAACATTTTCGTCAGTAGGGGACGCTGAAGGCCTTCCAGAGCGAGGTTCATATTTCATACTCTCTCTATCACACTCGATTTCTGCTATCCATTTTTGACGCATGTACAAGACAGAGCAGAGTGTCCTAAAGTACTGACCATATCATCATGAATGACTTTCGGTGATAATCCCTTCTTATACGCTGTTCGATTTGCAAAATTTGCTGAAACTATGTCCGATTGCTTTGTTAAAAAAATTATAAAATCACAACTAATTATCGCTAACGTTTAGAACTTCAAATAATTAGCTAGTATGAACTGAACTAAATAATGTTTTTAGAATTGAATGAATCTGTGCTCAGCTGAGTACTTTTCGACCCAGCTAACATCTTTATCCTATCCAATATAAATGGATTCATTATCTTGGCCTATGTCTAGTAGTGGACGTCGTCCGGCTGATAATGATGAGGATGATATTTATCTTATAGACTACTAGCTATCCGATTCTTGGTTGAATAACAGGGGTCTTGATTGTTACCTTTATACACCAAAAATTCGGGAATGGCTCTATCCATATCTCAAAACCGCATCTAAATGCGTTCAGTAAATTTTGAGAAAATCGATCACATGCAGACTGACATATTTTAGGGTCTTTGTTTTATAATGTGTATAGATAAGGATCGTTTTGAGTGTTGAATGAAATGGTCGCACCACTGCTAGCTTCGCATGGTCATCAATCTCAATAAAAACTGAAAAAATTGTTGGGAGCATGGGCGAGATTTGGGAGTACATTATAACTTGTAGCCTAACTATATAAATAATACAAAAAGACAGCACTATTGACTTGGCTAGTTCTTTACAGGATGTTTCTTTGGTGAGATTCTGATTTACATTTCTTACTATACTCTAATTTCTGTAAATACGTTTCCATGTAGTTGGTAAACTCGCTCGTTTCCATGTAATTGGTAAACTCGCTCGTTTCTGCGGAAATAATAACGGAATCAAATGCATAAAAAACGATGTGACCTAATCGAAGGTCTTTTTTTACTGCAACTGTCAGTCAGTCGAGCGCGGAGATCGAATATAGCAAAAAATCACTTTTTAAAAATGAGTTCGACCTTATGATCATGAGTCGACAAAGGAAAATTATATGAAAACATAGTGTTTTTATTTATTTGTTAAGGTCGGTTTTTAGTACCTACGACCTTTCTTCTATTCTAATCACAAATAAATATTATTGACGACCAACACAAAGATTAGATCTTTTATAGAATAGGACGAACGAGCAATCGATGTTATTTGACGCACATTAATATGCACACACACGCATAACAGCGTAGACCTTATTCACCTCATCCTAAGCCAATAGGCCGAGCATCTCCTATAAAGTGGTGTCATGTGAACGAGACGTACTGAGGTACCAGCGAGTCGGTCATTCCCGATCGATTCAGCCGCAAAGCAGCAATAGTATTCTTTTATAGTCTAAGGAGGCAAACGAGCACAACTCTCCGTCCGTCTTTCAACAACGACACCAATAGACATCAATGCAGATGCGTTGCTCCCGATTCCTCCTCCCCTCCACTGGACCACCGGTTACCCGTAAACCGTACGAAACGCGACAGCATATCCGCCACCGTAAGATATAAGGGTTCTGTGGCTGTCACTTCACGGCGGTAATATACGTTTATACCAAAGTACTATAAATTTGTTTTGTTTAAATTTTTACACCCCTAATTTCCAACTGAGACGTCTAGAGGCATCATCTCTACGTTTGTATCACCTTGTTAGAGTTTTAGTAAAAGGTAGTTTTTTTTTCGGAGGGATCTACTGCTGATTGGCGGCGCTTGTCCAGCCTTAACAGTTCGAATGACTACGAAAGACTTTTGTGTCTTCAGGTTTAGGGAGACGACAGGGGGACAGACCCTCTCTTTTCCCGCAGATGGGAAGAGACAAACCGGAATTTTACTGTGGACGTTACCCTATGGAGATTATTATTGAGACCGAAAAGGGGGAAACGGTCCCCCTTCCCGCACTAGTGGGACGGCGCGCGCACGATGCCGTTTAAGTTGCAGTGTCGTGGATAAGGATAATTGAGCTCGTTTATTGTTTGGCCTATCTGAGGAGGCCGGCCTCCTCTCCTCTCCCCCCTGACGGGAGCGATTGATTTGCGCTACAAATCGACGAAAGCCGTGTTCTTGATTTATTTATAATTATTAGAGCTCTCTACAGTCGCGTTATTTTATTTCTACAAATCTAAGCTCTCAACTTACGGATTCGAACCCGGGGTCGTTTCCGTAAGCGGTGTGTGAGTTTGTCATTCTGTCAGTCATATGTGTTATAACTGTATATATATAAGATTTCATCGCTCGGTACGAGCGGTGGGTGTAGTATTTGTTCTAGCAGTAAAAATGCATTTACGCAACATCCAGCCGACCCAAAGGGGCCTGAAGTTTATTAAAAGGGAGAGTCCATTAGAGGGGAGGAGGAAGGGCAGCGACGCACCGGCATAGTAATTACGTGTTTCTTCATGGGCGTCGGCAGTCGTAAAAATGTTCCAATCGATGGTTTGCTCCCCTGCACTCTAAAAAAAACATACCAAGAACAAGCCTTGAAATTCGAAAGAATTCTTATGTTGCAAGTTTTCATTTCCAGATGTTCATCAAAAGTGCAATAACGATAGTCATCACAACTACCGTACACATTTTTAATTATTTATAATTAGGAGTTTTGAAACTCGACATTGGTTAATGAGAAATACCTTGATGATTGTGATATTGAAAATTAACATTTCTGTTTGAATATGTAAATCTAGGTTGTTGGCAGTTTTAAGTAATAAATATCTGCAGTTTTAAAACTTGTGCAGTACCAGGTCTGCTGGAAGAAATACCTATTTGGAGTAAGCTGTACGTTTGTACCTGCATTGGCAGGTATTGAGTTTCAGTGTTGAGTTAATTTTAATAAATAATAGTTTAAGTTAATGTACACAAATTCTTAAAACTAGCTATTAACAATAATTTCGTTATAATCTATTCCCCCGGCTTGGTACGATAAAAGTACCGAGTATCGATTGAAAGGACTTTTATGGGGACATACCTAAACGGCAGGCAGAAATTACTATGTACAAATAAAATTGTCGCTGGTAACATTTTTATAGCATTAGATGGAAAACGAGCGATCGGAACCTGGTTACGCCTACTAACATCGGCATACGCAGATTCCTTGCTCCCCTTTGCCCTGTCCCCAATGAGCCGCCGACTCACAAACTGTAAACATTTTATTTGCACATGCATGTTTTGCCTAGACCTTTTAATGCTATTTGAACATTTGCATCATCTCATGTCGCTGAGCCGATGGTGACTTGACCTTGAACGAGTATGAGTTAGTTCTTTGAACTTCCCTAATTTGTATTCATTATTCATTACTTAATATATTCTTTGTAACTCTCAACAGTAGATACTTAGTATAATTGTTGCACTACAACTATCCATTTTGGTAGACCAAACGCAAACGCGTTAGTAAAGTAAATCGTTGCAAAGACTCACACTCGAGGTGCACGTTTCCCCATACTTTCGCTTTATTTAGTAATACTTTGGGACGACTTTTTAGTTATCATTGCAATAGATCTGCTAGGGCATAAAAGGATCAAAACGACTTCAAGAGTGACACCGCACTTAAAAAATACAATTGAACCAAATTATTAATCTTTAAAAATTACATTAGCCTCACGACTTTAGGCATATGTTATTTTTGCCTTAATTTACGTAGTTCAATACGTAGTCGTATTTTATAGCCTGGTCGGTGTCATGTGGCAAGAGCAGACAGACAAACGCGCGTTTCTCCTGGCACCGACTTCAAGAACATGTATTTATTAAACATTATATTGATAGGTTATATGTTGAATTTAATTTACTTTTAACCTTTTATACGGTGCTATTTTTGAAGTCGGTGTGATATTTTTAGTAAATTTTAATTTATTTAAGTCATTAAAATTTTACATACTACCGTCCCGCTATCAATCATTACATGGGAGTTGCTAGTGGCAAGCTGCGTGTACCTCAATCAATATCACAGCAGACATGCGTCAAACGTGCGCAGCGAGTGCACAATCAATATACATCCATTTGTGGAGTGTGCGTTTGTAAGGGTTGCCGTCATGAGTAGGGAGAGATGTAACTGCATGTAATGCGATGTTAAGAGTTCCCTCGTCCACTTCATTAACGAGAGTTACATTTAAACAAAAGTTTAAGAGAATAGGTTTCGAAATATTACGAATTGTAAGCTAAACTTCGTTTGTACTAGTAAAAAGATTTTATATTTTTTTTTATTTGGCATACTCGTGGAAGTAACCTTATAAAAATAACCTGTAATAGAAGTTTGTGTTCAGTAGGATTTGACCGGTGCAGCATTGCAGCAAATTAGATCCGGCACGACCTGGGAGCAGCCTCTCGCCGTCATGGGCGCGGGACACCGCGAACTTTCATCCGTATAAAATATATCCCAAAAGTATAATGAATTGTTTTGGGATGAAAAGTGTTATTAAGTTATTCCAGATGCTAATCTATGTCTACGCAAAAGAAGACATTTCAGAATTGTCACAAGAGCTGGTCATGCTCCGTACAAAAGCAACCAAAACCAAAAACACCAAACGTGAGATAAGTGAAATAAAATATATAGGACCGTTTTATTTATCGCTAATTATGAATTTACCGATTTCGCGGAAAGCTCGCGGGACACTAACATGCAGCGTGCATTTAAACACTTTGACGTTTTCTGTCAAATATTGTTTTTTAATTATAAGAGAAACTACAAAGGGCCGGTTGCAGAAGCGGCTACTAACTAGCGTTCTTTTCAGTTGGCAGTCGGGTTTATTGTTCTTTGTCACATTTCTCTCTTCATACATGAAAATCCTTTACGCTGTTCAGGTTGGAAGGAGGGGATATAGAAATCTATATTTCGTGCGACTGCGAGCAAAAAGCGAATAATATATATATACATACTTTATTCGCTCGAAAAATGTAGGACAGAGACACCCGTGACCATGGTTGCTGTAAAGCTTCTGAAACGTCGGGCTACATAAATAATTTAATAAACCGCGATAAAATCCGTAAAAGTAGTTTTATTGTAATGACTAACATTCGTGTAAACTTAAGACATCAATATAAATAAATTCTACACTTAGGATTGATTTAAATTTATTCAATAAATTAAGGAACTAGGTTAAGACAACATTATGAAGGGTGTGCGACTTACCTAAACGGCTTGCTGGTTGGCGGTGGCAGAAGCTACTCACGTGGTCATCAGTCCAGTCATGCATGAACTTTCACTAGTGTAGTGAACTCTAAGATTTACGTGCCAAGTGCACTCTAAAGGAGTTGATGTAGTCGTGGGATAGTCAAACGTCTAGTCGAGGAATCATGTTGCATTACTGCCTAATGCGGCGGGTACGACCGGGGAGGCAGCTTTCCCTCTCATGACACCACCGCAAAGCGACAAACATGCTGTCCCGGTTAATGTGATTTGAGAGTACCCTGGACACATCGGAATGAGGTGTAGGAGGGCAAGGCATCCGCACGTGTGTAACGGGCGTTGCTAGTTACCCATTGGCTCTGAATGTTCGCATCTCCCCCTATGCTATAAAAATAATGGACGGAATATGTAAATATGAACATGTGGTTAATCGTGAATACAAGATACAACATTTATATAGTATAAGGGGACAAACAATGTTAATTGTTATTCTAACGTATTAGCCATCATCACGCCTCCTCCCCTATGGCCCCCCGTAAACTCATAAACCGCAGGAGAGCTGTCTCTTAGCGGCGGTACAACTGGTGCCTAACCTGGAAGCCAAATTGAGCCTACCTCTAATAGATCACTACCAGTGAAGAATACAGTTTAATGTGATTATCATGATAATAGTATCTTAGTACAAGAATGCAATGTCTGTCTAACTTTATTGAACACATGATAATAGTATCTTAGTACAAGAATGCAATGTCTGTCTAACTTTATTGAACACATTATAATAGTATCTTAGTACAAGAATGCAATGTCTGTCTAACTTTATTGAACACATTATAATTGCTCGCCGGTAGCAATAGTGACTTCAAAGCTACTTAATAACAAGACCTCATACGTCACTAGATATATTAGGTGCGTTAAGCTTAAATCTTCAAAGTGTAAAAAGGATTCGGTTAACAATTTGCACGTTTTTTATTTGTCTTAACTAAGTATTAACGGAATTCTCGCATTGGATCGGATTTGGTCCAGAATAGACAAATTTATATATACTGATATTATTGTAATAAGAGGTATTGCCATGCTAATTCATTAGGCTGCTCTGCGGCAGCCTAATTTCCTGGACACGACTGAGTACTGTACGTAGGTCTTAAAATGTCAGTAATGCTATCGCGTTTCATGCGGTCCGATTTCTTGTTTGTCCTCCTGTAATATAAGACAAAAAAACTGACGCTTAAGAATATAACTGATATTGTTATTAGTTATTAGCTAATGTGGAAAACCCACTCACAAACCGCACAAAATGCGACAGCGACACTATTACTTTACGCCGGTATCATGTGAGCCCAATTCCGTTGCATAGGAGGACGTAGTGCATGGCACTACCTCCTCATGTGTAGCATACCTCTAAAAAGAATATCGTCTAGTACTTCTTCTATAAATGAGAGATTTTGGATGTATATGCAAGTTATCTTTCACGCAAATCCGATCCAATGCGAGAATTCCGTTAATACATATTTAACACAAATAAAAAAAACATACCAGTTAATAACTGAATCCTTTTTACACTTGGAAGATGCTTTAAGATGAACGCACCTAATTTATATGTCTATTGACGTATGAGGTCTTAGTTTTAAGGAGCTTTGGAATCACGATTGCGGCTACTATATATTTATCATACCCATAAGTGATAAGGATGATTCAACCAGCCCGGCAAAACATCGTTCACCGGGTCAGCAAATGGTTTATAGATTTGATGTATAACATGTGTTTAGGAAGAGGTAGTGCTATGCTGCATTCGAGGAGGTAGTGCCATGCTTGGTACATGACACTACATCCTTCTATACAACGAAATTGGGGAGGACCTCTCGCTCACGTAATACCGCCGTGAAGAGTCTTCAGTGTTGCGTTTCGTGCCCTTTGTGAATACGGGTTCCAGCCGGTGGCCCATTGGGGGGTAACGAGGGCAACGCATCGGCATAGTATTCATGTGGATGTTCAAGGGCGTCGGTGGTCGTAAAAAGGTTCCGATTGCTCGTTTCCCCCCTAAATCTGCATAAAGAAAAAACATTGTATACCTCAATATGTCGCATTTGTATATTCCAGTTCCAGCAACCCGAGTAGGTTGTGGGACATGCACTCGCCGCGAAATGGAGTACTGCGAGACGCGAGTGCTGGCCGACCACTGCTGCTGCGAGAGGCACTTCCTCCCGGAGCCCTTCCCCTGGCTGCCGCACACGTGCTACGTGGGGCCTCACCGCTGCCACCCGCTCGCTCACGACTGCGCCAAGTACACGAGGCTCAGAGACTGCTGCTGTTACAAGCAGCTGGCTACACAATGTAAGTACTCGCTATCTTCTGCTAATCGATTCACTCAAGTCGCACGTCAATCGGTACAGTAGTATCCATGTGTACTAAACAACTTCACTTTCCTATTTAACCATTGAGTATGACCCGGAGAAAGAACTCCTAAGAGATGACAGTTGCGAAAGTGCCCTGTTTTAAATAATGGCGCTAGTAACCAAAAGCACCCACGATGGTCTTAGCTGACCAGCCCAGTGTATTTTGAAATAACAGTAACCGACTGAATAAGTAAGTTTTTCGCACATTTCTTATTTGAATTTATATTACATCTGTTCAGCTTAACTAATTTAATGTAGATGATAAATTTCCAGTAAGAGTTCATTGTTCTAATATTCTTAACTAGTATCGAACCCTATTGGTCCTAGCGTATTCGTAGCGTCGGGAAGGTTGTCGTGCCAGTAGCTTCAGAGGTTAGCATGTTCAAACAAACTGTTCTGATTTATATTATTCGTAGAGATACGAATGTTTCGGTGTACTTTTTGTTTCATGCCCAAAGTAATAAGAGAAATTCGGCATACTCTGGAATAACCTAAAAGCCTATCTGTCAGCTAGCTCTCAGCCCCTATCTGTCCACTGCTGGACATAGGCCTCCTTAGATGAACGCAAAGACGATCGATCTCCTGCCACTCGATCGATCCATCCCGGACCGGCTAATGCAAGGAGATCCTGGACAATGGGAATGAATTGAATGGGATAAATCATTTTTAAGCAAATTATGTGTATCTTTCGATGCACGCATATTTCACAAAATGTGGCAAATATTCATTGATGGCTCGTAACCTTTACCACATAACAAATAATTCAATTTATGGCACAACAACATTATGTGGGGTACTAATGGTAAAATAATTTTTCAAACAAATAAACATACAAATAAACAAACAATGAATGTATCCACTATACAATATTTGTATAGACAACATCACGACTTGGTATTGAGTATTGTGTTACTGTTTTTTTCAGGGAAGAACATATTATCCAAATCAACGCGACTGGGCCATGGAGGAGTTCTGGTCATCCCTCTTTTGCTGGTACCCACAATGTTGTTCCTGGCGTACCTGTGACCCGCGCCTCGCCTGGGGCCGCCTCCTGCCCCTGTCTAATACACAGACTCGGCATACAGACTGGATCTCGACAATTATTTTCATTAGCTAATTTTAACGAAATCAATTTTTATTTTCCAAATGTACACTTAAACACCTAAGAGGCAAATGGTAAAGTGAGATTCTGAACACTTCTATTCAGAAACCCAATCAGGTTATAAAAAGGTATGGACGGAACAGACTCAGAAAAAATATAGATAAGATCTCTCATCACACACACACAACAGAGAATACAATCACACATTTACTTGTTCTTATCGTTATGCTCTTGTCAATCTGACTAATGGGCAACAAGTAAGCGACCTTTTTTTTTTCTAAAACACTTGTGTCTCTTACGTATAATACGGATTGTCGTGTAATATTATGACACTAAGCAGAATAATATATCATATAATATATTATATAATATATCATATAATATCATCACAATTTATTGCAGTTACAAGGTACATACAATAAACATTTAATTAAACTAAATGCTAATATAAGATAGACGAGGTTTGTAAAAACATCCAAATATTTGTACCAAATACTTATTAAACTATATTGAACATTAATTTATAAACAAAGGCAAAAATTCTGCATAGGCCTTTGTAGTATTCCAGAAACCAAAAATTATTTTAGTAGTTATATTTTGTCAAACGCATTTTAAAACTAATAATAGCCCACGCTTCCACATATCATCTCGATCTTCTTTAGAGTTGGGTGGACTGGGATTAGATAAATTAAGTTCCTAGTGAGTTGAATCTTTCTTGTGGTCCTTACAACGAATATGACGGACCTGTTAAAGAAGTCATCGCGAATTTGATGACAGAATGAATTATTGAAGAGATCCTAAAGAACGATTTTGACAATTGTATGTAAATAAGTTTAGATAGAAATCGCTGAAAGTAGTCTAATAGTTACCAACTAGAGCTAATGCTTTTTTATTGTAGGTCCTACTGCTATCCAACTGTTCTATAAAATGGCTATCAGTAAAGCTATCAGTTTGGTATAAAGAACTTATATTTTAAAGGCCTAAATGCGATGGAACATGCTATATTATATTTATCTTAGGTACGTACATATTATATTTCACACAAACAAATGTCTATATATGTAATTAATTAGAATAAATTTTAAAGTGAATAAAAAAGAAATTATTTCTTCTTTAAAATTATAAGATGATTTAATATATTTTTCAATCGACTATTGCGTATATTAAAATGGACGGGATGTAACATCCAAAAACATATTATTTTTATGTGACTTTCTCTTATCTTTCATAACTTCTAAAGTTGTAGAGTAGTTTTATGTAAAAATGTATTTGTGATTATAAATTGTATCTTTATATCTTACGAGGAAATTGTTTGATTTCATATGTATATAGTTATAATAGCATTTAGATGTGAATCTGACGATTACATATATTAGTGAATGTGATAGTAGGATATTCTTTGAATTTAAATGTATGCTGACATTCAAATCAATTCAAAAGATTCAACGTGTTACCTCCAAAGTAGTTCCATAGCTATGTAGCCGTCGCTTCCCGCAGGTCTTGTATGATTGGCTCTGTGGACTGTGTTTAAGGGCTTGTAAGTATTAATTAGAGGTAGTGGCATGCTACTTTACAGTCGAGCTTGGCCGTAGAGGCCTCTCCGGACCAGCCGGCCCAATTCGACTTGACGAATTGATTCGCATGGCACCACCTCAAAGTGACAGCTATGCTGTCGGTTTCGTATTTGTGCGCCGTGCCATCAGCCGCCTTTATTGAGCTGCCCCGGATCTGTCAACAACAGGGCACAGGCACAGGGACTCGAACAAGACCGGTCTCATCCAGAAAAAACATTGCTAATCCAACAATCTATCAGCCCCCTCTCATGCCAGCTCTCATGCCAGGACCGTGCAATGAGGTGGAGTTCCCACCCTGTACCCTGGCCCCCGTAAGCCACAGATAGGCCTGTGAGTGCGAGTGTCCAATAAGTAAGGAAAGAGAGAAGATGAAAGACGCATACTTATTTTTCTGTAATCACATGTGTGTAGAGAATTAAGTAAAAGCGTGTCTAATAGGTGCGTTTTCTACTCCTCTTTCCCCCAATGATTCCTCGTTATGGCCTTGATTCATGGTGCCTATAATACGAGTATGATGTTTGTTCATATCTACATCATAGGCAGGTTGGTACGTACGTGGATGTCAGCAGACCTTTACATTTAAGTGCTATTTAGACAAGTATCTAGTTTTTACTCTTTGTCTTTAGCTGTAAAGTCAAGCAGGCTGCGTATGCTTGGGATGAATCTCTGCTTTATTGTCTATATGTGTTGAATATATAGTGTAAATAGTATCAGATAATGTTAAGTGTTAATTTGCTTTTGTTACGTAAATCGTACTTGCATCTGTATTGTGATAATGAGATTTAAGCAAGAGGTAGAGCCATGCATGACCGAAATGGACCGGCACGACCTAGGAGGACGTACCTCACGCTCATACGATACCGCCGTCAGGTGTCTCACTGGTTAACTTTTTCATCAATGTTATATCAATATTAATTGTATTATAAAAATGCGTTGAGTTTTGTACCAACTTGCTACATTGTCCAATGTTTATGGTGGTTGTACCAATACACAATGTGATCCGTTAAGCCAGCCACACACGTAAGGGTTTACAGTACTCGTCATGTCTTCGCACTCTTCCCGTTGCCGGGTCGAGGGGGGTCCAGACCGGAGCTTAGCTCCCTACTGGAGATGTGTTTGTTCGAGCCTCGTCAATACGAGGCTGTGGTCGATGCGAGGTCGTGTTGACCTCTAAGTGTGTTTGCACATACGTTTATGTGCCTGGGCTATTGGTATCTTTGTACGATCGGCGTCTATCCATTTGTAGGGGCACTCTCACAGGTCCCAGAGCGAACTGGGAAACGTGTATGGTTCCACTCCTGTGATGGCCCTATGGACAGGCACCGAGTCGCACGCTGTGTTTGCGGTACGGTGTATTGGTGGAAAAGCAGTGGTCAAAGGTCAGACGCGACCAACAGAAGAAAGAAAAAATAAATTAAAAGATG
>JAFELO010003141.1:1269-37203 GCA_017140195.1 Eumaeus atala
TATATGTATACGTAATTCCGTGATACACATTATCGTCGAGGCAATCGTGAATCAAGTGACACATACACATGGTCCGTCTCACGGCCACTGCTGGACATAGGAAATACATTAACATCAATCATTACCATATAATTACATTAATGAGCCAGAGTTTTCTCCATGCATCGAACACATGTCTGGCGAGCCTGAATGAGCCGGAATATAAAAGCAATTATGAGCGAGTGGTGAGCCAATCCCGTTAATGTTTTCCGTGATGACACAAGACAAAACAACGCAAAAAACTGTATGTATTCGTTTATGCTAAGAGTGTTGTTCTACGATAGGGGCTAATCATCAGATGAGAGATGACAAGGGTTGCTTGAACATCTAGATTGACCTCATTAATCTTTGAATGTGTACTTTTTAAATTGGAAAATGACATGTCAGTATTGTTAGTGTGGACTGGAGACAATGAACAAAGTGCACTCCGATCCGTGTGTGAACCATAAAATGTTCTCTGAGAAGACAAAGCTATACCAAATGTTTATTTATAATATTCTCATTTAGGCTGGAAATAGTTTTAGTAAGAGGCGCTTCACGACCGGGCATATCGCTCACATGATGCGGGCATAAAGTGATAGCTTCACTGTAGCGTTTCGTACGGTTTCTGAGTAGGCGGTGGCCCATTGGAGGAGAGGAGGGAAGGAGTACCACGCATTGGTATAACTTTTATACGGATGTTTATTGGCGTCGGTAGTTATCAAAATGCTTTTCCTGCTCTTTTAGGTCCTTATAATATAAAAAAATAATTATAGAAGGATTTCAAAATATATTTACATTGCATGTATTTATAAAGGGACACAATAGCAGTTGGTGCTGCTTTGGTAACCACTTATGACCAGAAACACCCACACATCCTACAGACGTATTGACCTCCTTTCTCCTTCCCATTTAAAGTACACTCCCCGGTCATATCTGCCAGTCACTTTAAGGCGATATTCGGTTAAAAAGCAGTAATGGATATTCCATCAAATAAAAATCAATTTGTACATGTTGATGTTAGTCATAAAACAAAACCACGCACGGAGCACCGCATAAATTTGCATACTTACAACTACTTACTTGACAAGTCGTATTTTTTATAGGCAACTAACACGGCCCCGTGCACAAACTAACTTAAACGGTGTAGAATTTGTACTTATTTTTGGGGTGGAATTTACAATAATTCTCTCTACTAAGAGAGAATTATTGTAAATTCATGGTAAAATCTATGGAGAGTGTAGGCGAGCTAGTGCTCGCATGCCCAATTTCGGCTACTTGCATTCAGTAGTTTCAGCTGCCAATCAGTCAATATTAGCTATCCCTACAGACGTTGTTCTATAATAAATTGAATTTGTTTTTAAAGACGCGTGTAAAGATTTACAGAAAATGTTTAGGGTGAACAGACTTTATAACTTAGTGGTATGAGAAATAGATAGTAGCCAGTTTTCAGATCTATTAATTATGCATATAAAATGTGGTAGAAATTGGTAAAGCAGTTTTGGAAGAGTTTCGTAACAAACGTTATGACAGGAGAACTTTATATATAAGAGAGATAAAAAAATATTTAAATATTTATTAATGTTTCAATTGCACTTAAAATTGAAACGCCATTTTCAGTAGTGAATAGGATTGAGCTACCAGGTGGAACATTCGGTATCTTCTTATTTATGCTACGATTTTAGTATCTAAAACACTTTATCCGAGTACAATATTTACTTCAGTTAGTTACTGGTGCATTCAAATTTAGATAAAATGTTACTACTTTAAAGCTATTTTGTAGTCATGTTTTCAAAACCAAAATATTGTATAGGAACCTGCTTCGATCGATAGTGTATTCGAAATATAGTGTAGCTACACTTAAACTGGCTAAAATCTAATTGTAACTAAGACACACATTATGCACTATGCATGGCACTACCTCTACCTAAGTTATGTTTTCAGAACCTAGACATTATATGGAGTCATGCTTTAATACCAGCGCCGTTGGAAAACATTGTGTAGCTATATTTAAATTAGCTAAAACCAAATTGTAACTAATACCCCAATAAATTCCAAGAATAATTGTGACAAAGAAGTTTGCTATCAAGAAGCTATGCAGCGTCAAATGCTAGTTATTTGTAGAATGTGGTAACGGTCAGACACACCAAGAATACACAAACATTTATGTCTGGTTTTGCTTGAACAATCCAAACCGTTCCGTACCGTTTATGTACAAATCTGCCGGGATAAGAAGTTACTGCATATTGAATGTATAAGAAAGCTGCAGTAAAATACAAGTTATTTCGTATTGTGGTCGTCCTGTAGCCAGTCAAGTAACAAATAGGTTACTGGAACGATAAACCTTCTCATATATTAAATATTGGAATCCAAATGTCTTCCAATACTCGAAGGAAAGATCGGACGTTACAACAAATGTAATTGCGTGTTGAAATTACAAAGCTACCTGTCAGTAGAAACTGCACCAGTGGGCTATTTGACAGTGTTTAAAAAATAAACTGTGATTGTTTTAAAGGATGACTTTAAACAGCATTAAAGCATAAAACAACTTTTAAATGATCACTAATTTATCCAAAAATCTATAATTAGATATATATTTTTTACATTTGGGCCACGTGACGCAAAGGTATCAGGATTGGTCGACGCCTGCTTACTATAAGGAGTTCGTTATAGAAGGGAGAAAAGTAACGATTTTGATCACCGTTTGTACAATTAATAAATAATGCTTACATTTAGTGCGTGGTAATGCCATGCTGCATTGCTGATAAATTTGGCATTTCTCATTTACACAATAATGCCGAAAAATGATAGCTACTTTATCGCATTTTGTGCAATTTGCGTATTTCCCATAGCCAATTGAAGGGGAGGAGAAGAGGTGGGCAACGTATCTGCATAACAATTATTCAGATGTCTATAGTAGGCTTTGATAGTCATCAAGATGCTCCGCCTGCTAGCTTGTCCCCTTATACGACTAAGAACCAGCCAAAAGAGAGTCGTTCAGTTCTCTTAATCTTTCATATTATAGATTTTGTTCAAACCAATTCCAGTTTGAAGGTTTTGTTGAATTCTGCAACCTCAATCTACAATTTTCTGTTTGGCGGTTCGAAGGTCTGGGGGAGGCGGCACACTTTTTACCATTTTTTTTTTTTTTTATTTATTTTAGCGTTTGCACAAACATCTACAACATTTAGAAATACCCTATCCAATGATGCTCCACATAGCTATGCCCGATCGAGACTTTGTTTTCATGCTCCAGTTGTATCTACATGTATAGAGTGCCGCCCGAAAAAAATTCTTTTCCGAATCATAATACTTTTGGAGCGGTTCATAAAATACACATACATAATCTCCGGGCCGACGTACATTACGAAATTCCGTTTCTTACCATTAGGCTTCAGAACTCCAAAAAATTTACTCTGCCTCAGATAAAAAAATGAGAATGGTTTTTCGTAACAAACTTTCTAGTAACTTGTAACATGAATGATTGAACGTGTTTACCACTTATATAACTTTGCAGAGTTATTCTTACGGGCACCTGCACGTATTTCCTATGGAAGGAACTAGAACATAAGTTTGTTATCGTGTTTATCAGTTATATAATTATTATGATGAAACTTTTCCAGCTTCATTTTTTTTCTTCTGTCAGTTTTTACTTCTTACTAAACGTAAAGGTGGGCACTTTATAAGGTGGATTTTTTCAACATCCATTGACTGGATTTGACCAATGGACAGAAAAATTTCCGAGGCAGGTTTTAGTGTATAACGTATACGCTACGGCTTAGCCCGTAAGGCTCAATAAAGATATAACTAGCGAATTACTAGTTATAACAAAATTGATTTTTTACACAATAAATAAATAATGTTAAATAAAAAATACGGTAGTATTCTTTTTATTTTATCGTATAGGGGTATTTTTTATTTTATAGTAAACGATCATTTTATAAAGTATTTTAGTATCCCGAGATCGTAAAACACTTAATAAATTAATAATTAACATTTGGGACATTGTACGAAAATGTTAGTCGTCGACATTGTTTGGCCTCGAATGAATGAATTAGTTAAGTAGTCCTGCCGTGTCGAGCCAAAGATTGACGAACACATATACTTTAGAAAGTGCACTGCAGCGTAATTAATTTTTGCTGTGCTAATTTTAAATTTTATTTAAAAGCTATTTTAATAAAAAGAGAGTAAAGAGGCCTTTACCCAGCAGTGGGGCACAGTAGACTGCGATTACTAATACTACTACTAATATTAAATTTAGCCGATTGAAGAAAAAAAATATTTTATGAATTGAAAGTAAAATTTATCAATTTTACAGTATGTTAGTTTAATACACAAATATAAATCAACTAAAATATAAAGGCTTATTCGAAGTCGTCTCCATTGGCAGTCCCTCAAACGTTGAGGCGAGTTATCAATAGAAGCGCGCAGACTTTCCTTGGGCAAATTCTTCACTGCCCATCGTATCGTATGGGTTGTTTTGGAGAATCCAAATTATCATGGAATTTAGAGCGAGCTATACTCTCTAAAGCTGCCCATAAATCATAGTTCAGTAGATCACCGTTGGTACTATACCACTGCCAGTCTTCAGCTCCGATGAGGTCCGAGACGTTCGCTGCCAACCAAGACCAACTGGAAATAGCACAAGGTGTTATTAAAGGGGTTAAAAACCTTCTCAAGAATGGTATCTTGCCATTATATTTCTGCCGATGTTTTGATACCTTTTTTCAAAAAAAAAAATATAGCTCAGTCACTCCTTCATAGCCACCGATCAGTCTCTGAAGTCGGATAATGCTCGCATTGCACTCTGTCCGCTAATTGGAAAGCTTACTTAGAGCCTTGAGCATAAACACGGTCAAGTTCTTTCGTAAAAATTTTGCTCAATTCTAGAAAATTTCTCGTCCGTAAGAAAAATCTGTGACCTCCCTTTGTGTACCGCTTCAGTAGTTTTTTCAAATTTGTCACCCTATTTATTTTTATCTTGTCATTTAAGAAATAACCATTGTATCTCTTATAGGCTGCTTGCCCTAAGACAACCCTTAAAATACGCGACTTGTTTCTAGGTGCAATCTTCACTTCCCGAGAAGAGATTTGTTGCTTTCGGACAGGATTTCTTCGAATTCCTTCCCTTACTTCTTTGTCCGCCTATTTCGTATGGACATGACAAGTGGACGGCTAGATCTACACAAACATTTGACTAACACCAAGTGTATGGACAGTTTAAAAAAAGGCTCCATACCTACTTCGTGTAATGCAATCACAGCGATTCTCTTCTGTTGTTGGGGTGATAACCCCACTCCATCTTAATATCGCCAAATATTGTACAATATATTGGCGCTAAGATGAAAAAACATAATGAACTATCGTAATGACAGATTCCAAATTCAAATGTAGCATTTTTTTTATCTTTCATTGTAACCGTATTTCTGGCCAGAATATGTATGTATTTTATTTTATTTTTTAGGTACACTTGCAGTTACTTTACAATCATTGGCATATATACATAGATCAAAAAAGTGTCTACAAATAAATATAAAACAAAAACACAGCTCCGCTAAATTCAACTATAAGCTGATCCCAAGTAAATTAAATAATGAAAGACAAAAATTAGAAGGATATAAAATAGGTATAGGGTGAACCCTATACATAGAAAGATGAGTAAAATGTGATAATCTAGATACACAAAATGTGTTTTCTTAGATCAAAAATAATAAATTTACTAATTACAAACTAGAAAATAGAAATGTCACATGTCAATACTCTAATCTCTATATAATAATTCTATATAAATTCAACGGGCACCAAAACTGGTCAACTGTCTGGAAGTATTTAATGATGATGAATGTTTTGGTTTTAGGAATTTCATGTGAGTTTTATACCGAGACTTTTACTTGGACATTTCATATTAATGCTGCTTAATAAAAGTGATGAGTCTATATGATAAATAATCATTTTGTATAAAAATATCCGATCCCTCTCTAGTCTGCGGAGATACAATGGTCGAGTGTGATGTTCTGTTGAGGTATTCATTAAAAGAAATATATTTTTACGGTCCATAAATCTCAGATTTTTTTATTTAGGTCTCCAATCTTATTGATATACTTTTTGTGATGTGGGCTCCACATCACAGAGCAATATTCAGGTATTGAATCACAAATGATCTGTAAAAAATATTTATAAAATTTTATATAAGGATTTCAAAATATTTTTATCTTATGTACTTATAATTCATTAACTTTGTTTCAACAAGATTTACGGCCGGAAATAGTATTATTATTATTGCTATAACTCTTTATGATCGAATAATATGCTGATTTATTCCCTCATCAAACAAAATAATAATACCCCTGATTATTATGTTTTCGTATTAAAAATATTTGATTTATTATTTTATTGAAACGCAATATAAATAGCGAGGATTAAACAGCAAAAGCGTATCTGTAATCAAAAATTTTATGGAATCGAATCTTAGATAATAATAATTTATTAATCTTAATCTTTATTCTTAATTATATCGACCCATTTAGAGGGATGATCATTTTTTCATAAAACGTTTAATGACTGCCTCACCTTACTCTGGCACAAATTTAATAATAACCTAATGTTGTCGTCTCGTGAGTGGCTCATCAGTTAACTTTGAGAATTTTACTTACATCACTGTGCGATGGCCTCCGACCAATTAGTACGGAACTTTGAAACGCTGACGAAATTAAATACGTGAGCAAGTCCTTATGAGATCTTGTTAAAATGTGTCCGGCCGAGTAGTGTTAGTGATATAGATTATGACTACACTCTGGAGGCTTAGTGTCAAAATTTTGGTCCAAAATTGTGAATAACTTTAGCCAAATTAGCATTCAAAGAAGAAGCCAAGTACAAAAATGCATAATAAAACACAGGTGATGCAGATTTTAGAAGAAATTATGAATTCTGTTGACTACTTAAGAGAAAGGACAAAAATTCCAAGCATGAATTTTAATTTAGAAAAAAAATTGTGTCTGTCAAAGTAGTTTTATTGTTGTTACATACTCATTCATATTCACCATGTTTTTTTAATTCAAAATATTATAATTATTCAGAACAAAATAGAAACAAACCAAAAATAATGTGAGATACAGAAAATAGTAAAACTTAGATTTTACATTCTGTAGATAACAACTTTCTCAGTTTTTCACGGCTTTACCTGCCTCAGGT
Source organism: Eumaeus atala (assembly GCA_017140195.1). Taxonomy (NCBI): domain Eukaryota; kingdom Metazoa; phylum Arthropoda; class Insecta; order Lepidoptera; family Lycaenidae; genus Eumaeus; species Eumaeus atala. Next base: position 8,479 of record JAFELO010003141.1, read on the forward strand.
ATTTTCCAAATGGTGGCTATTATGAATTCAATGTTGCGGAGTCAGAGAGTATCTCTAATGCGTGCCTCAATAATTTTTATTTTCTTAAAAAGGTTGAGTTTTGTGGCATGCATGGTGCCTTTAATTTAGCGACCGCTTACAAATACAGAATTTCTTTAATGATATTCTCAGCCTTGTTACACTTGTAAATTTCACCCTGAGTCATATTGTTTTGCTTACGTGAAATGGTTAAATCGACTGTTCGTAACCGATAAACTAAATTAAGCACCATTTGGTGAAGGCTTTTTATTTATTTATTAATAAGCCAACAGCGAATACAATGATTCCTATCAATTAACACAGGGCAAACAATGTGGCCAGTTACAGATTTATCTAAGTGAGACATTGTTGTTAGTTGTTAGATCGATATTTTTCTGTTAAAATAAACAGGGCAGTGTTAAAAAACACTTATTCTATTCAAACTTATTATGGCAAGCCGATTTTATATAAATGTTGAGAAACAAAAAATATGAATGCCCGCAACATAGTACAGACAAATATTTATAGAAAAAAAGTATACATATCTATCTACAAGCGCGTATCCTTGTACGTGTGAGTATATGCGTTCTTGTTGTGTGTGCATATCCCGTGAATTTTTGTGTGTGTTTGTATGCACCCTAGCCGACACCCTAGTATCCGGCGCAATATCGGTATGAGTGCGTCTTTAATTGATATGAAATAAATTCATGTTTTGTTACCACCGTTTTTCATTGCTCTGAGCTGTCTGGGCTCAAACAGATGAATAATTGATTTTATTACAAATAAGAACGCCCGAGTTAGTTCATTATTTGATAATATTGGGCTTTTTTGTTGCAGAGTCGTAAACACTTTCCAAAAAAAGAATTGCTCTGCCATTTTATGCCCAATTTTTTTTTATAACATAAGGAGAAAATGGACAGCTGGATCACCTATTATTATGGTTACCCACAACGACTGAGTGATCCGAACATCCGTGATATCACAACTCTCCCAGATACGTTCCCGGACATACAGAGATGAATAAAGTCGTGCGGTGTGGTTATATCTTGATAGGAGGAGACTGATTTCATAAAAGAATAAGTGCATGGGAGAAAATTCTATTTTCTTTTCATATAAAGAAATACTCCCCTGAATTTCTTGAGAGCTCCTCAGTTAAAAATTAATGAGGATTAAAATAACGCAACGTAATATTCGGATGTCGGGTACATAGTAGAGATCAGACGTGAGGCTGGCCGTAATATTATGGATATATTTATTGGGCTATGTTTTATAGCGTGAGTAAATGAGCAATCAGGGTCAATGTCGTTGTTCTGCTCGGTATTTTCGTGTATGTAAAGGGGGACTAACCTCTACATCTTACCACTAGAAATAATAATTAATGAAGTTTATGTTACATGGCACTATCACAGTCTATGAATAAAAATATAGAAATATATTTAGTAATGTGAAAAGTGAACGACAAATATATCGCAAACGAAGATCAATTTTAGTCTATTGCTCAATTTTTATATTTAGATATTCCTTTGCTATCTAGTAAAGGTAGTGTTACAGTAATATCTAAGTACAGATATTTGTCAAATTTTTTAGAGCCGTTTCGGAGCAATAAACAGCCCATACAAATAGCTCTTTAAAAGTTTAAGAGAGATATAAGTTTAAGTACGATAAATTTTTAGTAAAGAAAAATGCGTCATTTTTTATTTAAGCCACGCCAATATTTTTTTCTAACGATTGTTCTAACATCACTATTTCAAATCAAACAGACAAAATCATCTCCCATCTGTGACATCGATTAGGGTGTCCGTCGTGTTGATTCACAAATGACAATTGCTTGTCAAAACCACTCCACACGTGAATATTCCAGTCCACTTCGTTAATTACCGAGCTGCCTAATTAGTCAAGGGACTTATATCGTTTTGGTGTGGCCATCATTAAACATAGACTTTCACGCTCGGGAGGCATTCATTTGAAGCCTACGTCGAGCTGACTATGACCGGCTTGATACAAATTTTGTAAAAGTTAATTACATTTTATATATAAGACGACAAACGAGCCATCAGAACCTCATGGTAACTATCAAACGACATCCACATAATTCTTATTCCCCTCCGTTTTTCAACACAAGTTCTGTCCTGCAGTTGCTCTCAATGCAACACTTGTAAGGCGGGAGGTATCGTTTCAAGCCCTATTCGCTTGCAATGGAGCAATGACTCTACCTATCTTACACTAATTCTTTACACATAATACTAGTGTCAACTGATGATATGCTGTTGTGTTTTCTTGGAAGTTATTCGGTTTTTTTTTTTGGCTTACAAACCAGTCAGCGAAAAGAACCGACTGATCGCTTGGCTCCCTTTACTATAAAAAAACGTTAACTCGTATCGTAACAAGTAATTCTTGCAAGTAACAATACCGCTGTGGTCAGAGCACAAATCTAAAAATTTAATTCTCGTCGCCTTTTCAAGTCTATAGAATACGACAAAAAATAAACAAATTAAGTAAAAGATTTTCACTGTACTAGTATATACGCCAAATTTAATTTACTTCAAAGCAATGATCATTATATTAATAATGTAAATCGTGTTCTCAAATTGTTGAAAACATTTGTTTTTGTTTTGATGAAACTAACAAAAGCAATTCAATTTGTATTTTAATCTAAAAACATTCAAATCTACGTCTTGTATTGTCTGTATTATAATTTATAATTTTCTTGACATTCGAATATTCCTTATTCCGAATAAACAATAAGACATTTGTTTGTGTCGTCCTAGACTTACGTTTGTCCTCTGTCTCGGCTGATGATAAGTTATTCTTTTATTGTCTCATATACAGAAAATACATTTATTTTAGTACAAAAGACCCAGCCACGAAAAACTCATTGGGGCTACCTGAGCACACGTTTCGGCACTATTACTTTTAGTATTCCAACCTGAAGACTATGAATTGTATGTTCGTCCGTAAGAGCTCAACCTAATAACGGACTCAGTTAGGGACAAGTAAATTATAATGACCTTCAGAATAGTCCGTCTACTCATAACATATCTCAGTTTGGAGCAAACAAGACCTTTGTGGTCTCCAGTTGAATTTGTCGTCAATTGGGAACGCAGTGTATTTATGCGTTTTCACTTGCCTAACTTTTTGCAGGAACATGTACCGATATTATGTTGACACCGTTGGTGATATTTTGTGAGGAGTGCATATACACAAGCTTGGTTTTAGGGTACTTTATTACCAATTCAACATCGTGTGCCCATTTGTGGACCAATTTAAAGTCTCTCTCTATTATCCTTTGTTCCTCGTTCAAATCTCTATGGGCCTACCACCAGACAGGTGTCGTCTGCAAATTGGGACATAGAAGACATTTTTATCACATTGCACATATCCTTTACATAAATAAGACATTCAATAGGGCCGATTGTCTATCCCTGGGCCGTACCGGACTAGGTAAGAACCATTTCACTAATATTTTTATTAATTTTTACTGTTGTGTAACGGTTTTTATGGTAATATTCCATTAATAATATTATAGGTCCTGAGATAATTTCCTAAATAATAATCACCACAAAATATGTATCTTATTATTTAAATATTCGTTCATTTCATTAGTAAAGTAATTTAGCAGACTGACAGTGTTTCTAAAACTTTGAAACACATATTGTGTATCATTAAGAATTTTATTGCATGATAGGAAATTGTTAATTTTTGAACTCAGACAGCTTATTGATCATTTTAAGTTTACGTGAATATTTTAGTATACTCTGTTTCCATAGTATTGTCAATAACAGACAGAATCGTTATTGGACGGTTGTTGTAGTAATCCTTGCGACTTTCCTCATTATAAGAGGGGTGATTGATAAGTATCCGAAACGACCAAGAAAAACTTTAATAATCTATTTAAAACATTTTATTTTACAAGATAGTTTCCTTTTAACACGGTGCATTACCTTCATCAATTGATGAAAATCTTCGGCCACCTAACCATTTCATGAGGTTCGGGAATAAGTGGAATTCGCACAGGACCAGATCTGAGGAAAAGGGGTGATGCGGTAACAATTCGAACCGCAAATCATGGAGTTTGGGAACTGCAACCCTTTACGAGTGCACATGTGCTTTGCCGTGGTGGTATAAAACTTTATTTTTGGCTCTAAGAGGCCTTTCGGATTTGTTCACAAAATTTTTGCAGCAAGCTTGCATAATACTCTCCATTTATTGTTTTCCCTCTTTGCAGATAATCTGCTAAAATAATCCCTAGAGCATCCCACATAACAGTCGCCATCACTTTGCTGAGTGCTATTTTGTTTCAGGAGTATAATGTACCCACGTTTCATCCACTGTCACATAAAGCCGCAAAACCTCGTAAGTATCACGTTTAAACAGCGCCAAACACTCCAACGAATCGTTCGCCCGACGTTGTTTTTAGTTAACAGTGTACAAACGCAGCACCCATCGCGCACAAAACTGTTTCACTCGCAAGTGTTGGATTAAAATGTTAAACGCGTTACCCTTACCATCTCTGCTATCTGCCGCAACTTTAAACGCCGATCATTAAAAACGATTTACTGAATCTTTACGGGTCGTGTCCGGATTCTTGACTACATTTGGACGGCCGGACCTGTTGGCGTCTTCGCAGCTTTGTCTCCCACGTCCAAAATCAGTTTTCCAGGTGTGAAATATTCTCAATGCAGGAGCAGTATTACTTACAACACTGTTCAGCTTGACTTTAATCTGGGTTGCTGATCTCCTTTTTAAAACGTAAAACTCTACTAATTTCGTTTCTTCCCATTGTTGAGAAAATTTACAGCAGAGAAAGTTCTAAGACCCCTCAAATAGATTCTATCAGTTCGAGTAAAGCCAAATTCGGCGTTCTAGTTACGAAAAGATAATCGAATATGATGTAATAAAATTTGTTTGCCTATCTTTCTTTTAAGTTCGTCGTTTCGGCCAGTTATCAACCAGCCTTAGTAAGTAGGTCGAATCATTCCAATAAATCGGGATATAGAGGTGAAGTACAGTTGCAGTTTGATATATATGAGGGTATGCATGAAAAACGCAGTTGCACCTGCGTCCAGTGAAGATCGGTGCATTAACGGCCGTCGTGTGTTTACTTGATCCCGTTCCGCATATTTCTCAGTGGCGACGAGACAGTTACTTACCTGCCTACGTTGATCAGTTAAGGATGTCCGTTTTGAACAGTTGATTCGTGTCTTCTTTCGATGAAAATCTCCAAGAATGGAGGACGTTCCAGAGCAGGATGTTACAGTGGTTCCTCACGGACGATATAGACGGGATGAAAAGCCTAGTAGGATACAAACGACCAGCGTTTTTACTGAGCGCATTCTTGGATGGTACTTATACATTAGCGTCAGGCCCTGCTAAAGGATCTCACAGAGGTGCCGTATCTGTATGTTTTAATTCACCTGGATAGTCATTTCACGTCGAAGTAGCATAAAGAAGGCATAAATTCTACGCGGCAGTGCAATTACCCACATAGACAGCTTCACAGTGGGCTAGACTGCGCGGTCTCACCACCTACTGCAACTTCAGTAATGTTGAAAAAACATTGCGAGACCGATTTTTGATGGGTATGCTGCCAGGACCTGAGAAGGAGAAGATGTAAGTGCAGGACCTGTCCGGGCTCACGCTGGCGGCTGCACTGGAGCTGGCCGAGAACCTACGGAGCCCGCGCGCCGTCGCAGCCACTGCGTCACAGGTGAACCCCGATCCAGCAGTGCTCAAAATAGACAAAAAATTGCCTACGGTAAAAGTGCAAAGAAATAAAAGTGTCGTATGTGTGGCTATTCTAATCGTAGATCAGAGGAGTGTCAGTTTGTTAACTACACATGTAAATAGTGCAATAAAAAAAGGACTATTGCGTAAAGCATTTAGACCTTTGAAGTGTGTTTAGGCGGATGTGGCGAACGACAGCGACGGTGATGATGATGATGATGATGACGAGGAGTTCCACAATATCCGATCATTTAAAGACGAACCGCTAGTTGAGACGGTAGCTGTACAACGACAAACGATGTAGAAGCTTCATACTTGAGTTAACGATCGATTGGGAACATTTGGTAAATATAAAATAAATTTGTCACTAAACAATGATTGCAGTCCTATTTATTATAAAGCGCGTCCTATGACGTTTGCCTTACGAGATAATGTGGACCAGGGAATAAAATAGACTCTTGGATTTGGGAATACTGAAACCGATTTCGCACACCGAGTATGCATCGCCTATTGTCCCGGTTCTAAAGTGCGACGGCTCCGTGCGGCTGTGCGTCGATTACTCATAAAGTTTAATTAAACAGTTGGCTATTGACAAATATCCATTATCAATAATCAAAGAGTTGTTTTCTAAGCTTCACGGGGGCCAGCAGTTCACGAAGCTGAATTTGTCACTGGCCTACAATCTGTATTTATTGGACGAGGAGTCGCAAAACTATAGTATTCTGTTTAGCGTGCGCGCCGGCTATTTTCAGCGCGCCATGGAGGGATTACTGGCTGGTATAGACGGCATCCTGTGCCTTTTGGACAGACTACACGCTAAGCTGCATCGTTTACAAAACGCTGGTCTTGTTTTGCAACGAGATAAATGCGAATATTTTAAAGATCAGATTAAATACCTAGGTTGTATACTTAATAAGGACGGCGTAAAGAATGCCCAGATAAAATAAAAACCATACTTAAAGCACCAGTGCCTACAAACATAAGCCAATTACAATCATTTTTAGGCTCAATCAATTATTATCGTTGTTTTGTACCAAGCTCTGCTTTTGTTTTAAGACCATCATATAAAGCATATTAAATGACGTTGGACTTATTTGTAAAATAGAGCATTTCAAAGAATGAAAGAAAGTTTAACCTCCGACCTGTTACATTATAACGTAAAAGCGAAATTTATTTTAACCGTCGATGCATCTTCGACCGGGCTGAGGGCAGTATTGTCACAAACGGGTGGACGATAATCAATCGAAACGCGGTACTCACAGTTTCAAAAAGGAGCTGACGCAATCGTTTTCGAAGTGCCGAAGATGATCGTGTCGAAAAAAAGTAGATTTTATCAGTACCTCGTCGCCCTTCATTTTACGCAATGACCACGAGCCGTTGCTATCTATTTTCGGTCAATACAAAGGGGTTCCCGAGGTGTCAGCAAATCGTTTACAAAGATACGCGCTGTTTTTAAGTAGTTGGAAATATTTAGAAGAATAGGTTAATAGTAGTTATAACACCGCGGACTTTATATCGCGAGCGAGCCTGCCCGCAACCGAATCGTTCGATTATTTTTGAAGAATTTTACATCTTTGTTCGTTTCATTTCTATATGCCATGTAATGTAGTCTCTATTGTAGGTTACGAGTATCACTTGGCCATATTTTATAGCGATTATCACGATTTTTACACATGTTATTAAATCTATTGTTAGCCCATGGACATGATTCTCGTTTCCTTCTGTTACCACATTTAATGGTGAGACTGCAATTTGTATAAGCACCATTAAAAATGCTAAAACTGAAAGGTATTGCCCTGTCTGTGCGTTGCAGTTCACTTTGTAACTTATTGCTATATATCTTAGTCTTATTGTTGTAAGGGTACGAGTTATTACTTGTCACTGTAACATTTAAGAGTACGCGACCGGTTATAAGTGATCAACCGGCGCGGAATTTACGACGCACGTATAATTATTATTAGCGGTGCAGTAGCATTGGGCACGAATTGGTGTACAGCTACATACACGAGGTCGAATCCCGGGTTGGACGTACCAAAAAAAGTGTTATTAGGATTTTTCAATATTTAACATTTGTTATTGAAAGAGAATCAGAGCTTGGAAGTAGGTGGTGTTACACCCCCGTGCCTCGGAGAGAACGTTACGCCGTCGGGCCTGCGCGTGATTTGTCATGGGTCGCCTCATCGGAACAGAAGAATGAAGGAGTAGGAAGTGCACTTGTGCCTGCGCAGACACTTGTGCGGTATACTATGTCGTGCGCAGATGGCTCTTTTGATAAGCATAGTTGCTGAGAAGATTTACAGAGATATTTTTATTAAATATATCCTGTCCTAGTCACAGCGCCACTCTCTTAGCACAAATGTTGTAACAAAGAAAAAAAATTCTTAAATTGCAAATAACAGTTATAATTTACAGTATGTTAGTTTCATACACAAAATTAAAATAATTAAAAATACAGAAAATCTTATTCGAAAAGGTCTCGATTGGCTGCAATACAGTCCAGTTAATCATAGTAGCACGCAATTTTTCCATGGGCAAATTTTTCGCTACCGGTCGTATGAATTCTTTTAGGGACTCCAAGCGTTTGGAGCAAGTTGTACTGTTTAAGACTAAGACAGACAGAGGACTAAGACAGGTACCAGACAACGGCCAATCTCCAGCTCTGATGAAGTCCGAGACATTCGTTTCAAATGTTTACCAGAGATGTTGTAGTATTGTAATGGTAAAGAAGGACAATTTTTCACATCAGTCCAGTAGCTTCGGGTCCCGATCAATGCTAACAAACATACAAATCAATAAAAGATAATTTCCCCTTTTTAATATTAATATAGAAACCGATAAGAACACCTCGACACGCACACTTGCATTTACTTGTGAAATACATAAGTATTTTATAACGAAAGTTTCAACTCAATATTTTGCCTGTCTTTTAAGAACAGACTTGATTAAGATATAGACTATTTAGAATAAATATTCAATCACATGATGAACAAAAATAATTATTTGGACATACATATTTTATTGGATGGACAATTGAAGGTAGGTAGGATTTAATTTTTTGTTACTTATCACCTTGTGTTTTTACATAATAATGTTATAACTTAAAGTTATCTCATCAAACCAAGTGTATATTGAGGTTATCAATTGTACTTTGAAATTATTTGAACAATTACTTGATGACCAGTATTTTGAATTATTAGATTGTTAATTCATCAATATTCAATTTGGAATTTTGCTTTGGTTTGCTTGGAGGTTGTAATAGTAATTCTTGAAAACAGTATACAAGTGTTTGTGTAAAATAAATCTAGTTGTATCTCTAAATATCAACTTATAATTTATACAAATTTTAGTCTTCATGGTTTGGTATAAAATTTTCTTGTGTAGGTGTTGGTAAGAGAATCATAAAATGTGACTCTATTAAATTTGCATGATTGCCTAAGGCTGAATTAAAGTATGAACTTAGCCAGTCCTTTAGATATTCTAGAAGATTTGTATGGATGTAGTGACACATTGTGTAAAATGAAAACTAATTCAGAGTCAACACTATTTACCCCTTATTACTTTATGAAGACAGGGAATATGTTAGGTCATTTATTATCCAACTCTATGATCAGCACGCGCCATTACGTACGTAATAAAACTAAAACATTCACCCGCACCTTGGCTCTCAGATGAGATTCGGACAGTGATGAATAGAGGAAAAAGGGCCAAAGCTTAACTTAAAAATTGCTACTCTGAGTCTGCACGGGTTGCTTAAAACAAAGTCCGAAATCACTGTAATACTATGTGCATCCCGCACAGCATCGCTACATTCACTCGTCTATCGTAAACGGAGACTAGACCAAAGTCTGGAAATTCTTAAAGCATTATTAAATTTAGGCATTATTAAGGCTTCTAATCCATAAAATACTATGTCATGGAAATAAATTAAAACATAAATTCAAATCAATCAAATCAAAGTCAATTAAAAGTCATTAAAATATTCAGAGACACTAAGGTAACATTTTTTTGATAAGGAAACGTTTGGATTTCCTGGAACCAACATGTAGTCTGTTGTAGGTTTTGGGCACACTTGACAGTAAATAGTTTAGACTCATCTCTTCAATTACGTAAACAAACTCTGACACTTTAAAAAACAAACTTAGTACAGATTATTTGACGACCGGCTGGCTCAGTTGGTAACGTGGCGGTCAGTCCGCGTGTTACGCCAGAGGTCGTGGGTTCGAATCCCGACTAAGTCATGGATGTTTATAAATGTATTATATGTATTTTTATAATAAAAATCTTTAATGGCTTATTCTGTCTAACACCTATTCCATGTTTATTAACATTTATTTACTATTATGGTGATTAATTAGCATTAGTATAGTTTTTTTGTTAGTTATTTGAGATAACAAGCAATTGCAGAGAAGATATACAAAAAACATTTTAATCAATGGATAGTAATTAGTAATAGCATAATCAATGGCATTATCCACAGCTAAAGTACATAAAGACAGAGAAATAAGAAAAAGATACACACAAATTGATTACAAAAGAAGAAGAACACTACTACTCAGGTAGAACCTTACTCAACTATCTAATCCTTTCTTATTAATATATAAATTAATAATTATTAACATGACTTAATCTGCCAACAATATTTTTGTTGTATGATAACATTATGCGATTCAAGGGGGCTCGGTTACCCGCCTTAGTTATATTAGACTTTGGACAAAAAAGTGGATGTGCATAAAGCTCACGTATGTGTTTTGATCTGCTAGCTAAACGAATACAAATTTGATTTGTTATTTCATTGCAATCAAACTTATTATGTAACTATATTAAATAATATTAGATCTAGGTGATATAAGTATACGCATTAAACGCGTGAGGTGTGATTATGACTCTTTCATTATAAGCAAAGAGACTGCAATAGCGAATTAAACGATCCAACGGATACACATAGTTATACAGAAAACTGTAGGCACAGTTTTAAAAGCGTGAGGCAATGAGCTATGGTTGTTGTTGTTTGGTCATGATGCTGATGATGGGGATTATGAGTCTTGTATGTTAGCGTCAAATGAGAACAACACGAAACTGATACGACACAGATTCACGTTTAACAAACATCAATTCCAATTAAAACGACAATTTAAACTAATAAAATAACTACGACTTTCGAATTGGTAACATCAACAATGCTCAATGCATCGGCAAGCTCAAAGCATCGATCCCTGTGCGCTCTGCGCGTATGTCGCTGGCCGACAAACCCCACCAATGGGCGTGCCCAAGAAAAAAGGTGACGACGTAAATTTAATTGAATTAATTTTTATTTTCGATTTTAATTTATTGCCTTGTGGGATTTGTCGCCACAAACGCATAAATAGAACACTAAAAGTGTTACAGGAATAGTTGTGTGGCATATTGAATGTGTAACACTTTTGAAAGTCACTTTTGAAACTTATATGTATGATCATAAAGATAGGTTCTGTAAGTTTTTATCAAAGGAGCTCTACTAACAAAACTCTTCTGTAGAAACTAAGCACTACATACACTTGGAGAGAACTTACAGGATAAAACTTAGAGTAAAAATTTTGCTCCTCATCAGCCATGAAGATTCCCAGAAGGTTGATGTAGCGTCGTTCGTTCCAGCCGCTACTTACATTGCAGCCTCGGAAATGACGCATGCGCTGTCTCTCTTATACCTGTTGTTTCTTGGAAACTAGGCTGTCGCTGGTTGAAATTTGAGTGATCCAGTTTGACCGAATGAATCCTGCTAGTGTAGACATATATCTACATTAAGAATATAAAACTGAAAAGTTTGTTTGTTTATTAGTTCAAAGGCGCTAGTCTCAGGAGCTACTACCCGAATTAAAAAGTTATATTTGTGTCGGATAGTCCGTTTAACGAGAAAGGGATGATTATTCTATGTACCGTGACGCTGCGAGTAATAGGAACGTAGCTGCGCGGGTGAAACCACGAGCTCATGATAGTTTTTTTATAAAATGAAAAAGAGCATCTAGAGAGTATGGCAGATGAAATATGGTGCATATTACTATATATAATATTTTTTATATATTACACATCTGTACACCAGTTCCAGTTGCTACATAGATTGCCAAACCAGCACACTAATTCATGGGAAAATGGCAAACGTTATTCAATTGTTGGCAAACGATGATGTCAACTGTAAGAGTAAGGTCCTATTGGATGAGATTTTAACGACATCTAAGACTCACTTGTATTTCAGAGCAATTCTCATAGAATGGAGCACCACTCAGTGGAAGATAACAATCTAAAGATATTTTTTTTCTTTTCTACCCGTACCGAGCGGAGCATCGCTCAGTGGAAGATAATAATCTAAAGATATTTTTTTTCTTTTCTACCCGTACCGAGCGGAGCATCGCTCAGTGGAAGATAACAATCTAAAGTTATTTTTTTTCTTTTCTACCCGTACCGAGCGGAGCATCGCTCAGTGGAAGATAATAATCAAAAGATTCTTTTTTCTTTTCTACCTATACCTCACGGAACATCGCAAAGTGGAAGATAATAATCAAAATATAAACTTTCTTTTTCTAAACAGTTGAGAACAGTGTAACAAATACGTATTTAATTTATATAACAGATATAAAACAGTGCAACAAATACGTATTAAATTTGTATAATAGACACAAAACAGTGTAAAAATACGTATTTAATTAATATAATAGATTCAAAGCAGTCTAAAAATACGTATTTCATTGTATAATACGTATTTAATTTGTATAATAGATCCAAGTTAAATACGTATTTGATACACCGTTCTAGGCGTCGATGTTATGCCTTTAAGGGATATTTTTGCGTACCACCCGAATCATGCAGGTACAAGCAGGCATGTCCTATTCAGTGTTTATTTAATTAAAAGACCTATTTATTTAAAAGAAAAAAATATATTTCGTATGTCAGATGCCAAGGAGTTGCGCTCCTCTGCTAAGCTGTATCTAGGAAACCCCTATACACAACACAAAAAATTTTAATTTGTCATTTACTGCTCGATCTATTTCCGTTTATTTTAAATCCGTTTGGTCTCAGTGAAACGGAACTGAGTATGAACCTGCACGTTATCAATATCTGGGAGCGCCCTGTGCCTGTACGTATACGGGAAAGGCTGTAGGCCAACCAATGCTCTTTGTACAGCTATGTGTCAGATTTTTTTATGAGATAGGGGGCAAACGAGCAAGTTGGTAGTGACTACCGCCGCCCATAGCCATCTGTAAGATTAGGCGTCTTACAGACGCGTTGTCGGCCTTTAAGGAATAGGTATGATCCTTTCTTGAAGACCTCCAAGTCGTATCGGATTGGAAATCCCGGGAGAGGCTGCTGGGAAAAATATACTGGCAGGTGGGGAAATATACTTCTGTAAGGAAGAAGACAGTTGATATCATCTTGTAGCTGATCAAGAATAAAATTTAGAATATTTTTGTTTTAAATTTTACTTCTTTTGGCCCGTAAGTGAAAAGTGATGACTACTGACACCCACAGACATCTATATCATAATGTGGCAGTCTTATTAAGTGGCAATGAGCTGGTCACACACTCAGAAGATCAGATGGCAGATGGGCCAGTAAGGTTCTGGAGTGGAGGCCGCGTTTGAGAAAACGAAGCGTTGGTCGACCGTTCACCAGGCGGGAAGACGATCTCCGTGCAGTAGCCGGTCCGGGATGAATGCGAATAGCAGGGGAACGGTTGCCTTGGCATTCGTTATGGGCCCATGTCCAACAGTGGACCGATAAGGGCTCATAATAACGATAATACTTTTATCTCGGTTATACTAACTGTAGGTCTGGCATCGATGATGTCAAGTCAGCTCTCAGTAGAGTCAATCGTACTGACGGAATGGAAATGTTCTTCACATTACAGCGAGTTGTACAAATAATGTGACCATGCAGAGCAAAGCTAAACAAATCATCATATTGTTCACAGAACCGAGATCCGCTGCAGAAAAAGGAGAAGAGGAGTTTTGTAAGATATAAGCAAGGCTGCATTGCGGACTAATTGGGCCGGTACGACCGGGGCGATAACTTTTGCACACGTCAATCCGCCGCAATGTGATATTTATGCTGTCGCGTTACGTGCGGGCAATGAATAGCCGGACACCGGCATTTTTTCTCTATGAAGTGGACACTTACTTAAATAATATATATATATTAAATCAGTAAATTTGTGGAAATAATATAAGGAGTATACTTTTCATTTAACTTTATATTCACGTATTTAGTTCCCTAGTCCATTGATGGATAGACCGGAGTAGAATCAGTTCAAGTTAGATTTTTACAGTTTTACGAGACCCTAGTTGAGACCCTATATGTGTCATATTGGAGGGTGATGGGCCTTACTAATAGCTGTCCCGACGGACGTGCTGTCACAAATTGAATTTGTTGTCACTGTAACGTGTAAGGAAACATTAAGAAAAATGTCAAGAGACAAAAAATAATTATATATAATAATAATTCGTACTAGCCGTGCCTTGCGACTTCACTAGCGTATTATTGGGGAAAATTGTATACAACAGTAGTTGAAATAACGGTATTTCATACAAATTATCTACTGTAGAGGATCCCCTTAATCATTGTCCTAAAAGGAACCACCATGCACTGTTTGAAACTCCTAGCTCTTATAGTTTCTGCGATTTCGTAATGCATCAGTGAGTGACCTTCCGGTTTATTTTAAGAGTATAGGAGGACAAACGAGCAATTGGAGCTTTTCAATGACTACCGACGCCCATGAACATCAGCATAATTATGCCGATGCGTTGCCCTCCTTTTCTTCCCCCCCAATGGGCCACCGGGTACGCACAGTCCGCATGAAACCCGACACTGTAGGTGTCACTTTCCAGCGTAGCATGGCACTACCTCTTACTAGTTCTCTGTAGTTGTTGTTTACAAAAGGAAGGATTGTAACCCGTGATCCCTGGCGTAACGTGCATGGCATACATGGCAAACGTAACGTGCACGTCATACATGGCAAACATAACGTGCACGGCATACATGGCAAACGTAACGTGCACGGCATACATGGCAAACGTAACGTGCACGGCATACATGGCAAACGTAACGTGCACGGCACACATGACAAACGTAACGTGCACGGCACACATGGCAAACGTAACGTGCACGGCATACATGGCAAACGTTAACACTTCGCCAAGCTCATCAATGTAGTATTCTATCTAATCAGGACGGAGAGAGCTATATGGGAATATGTCTGCTCTCAGGAAAAAAGAAAAAATACTACAAAGTCAAAGTTATTTGTTCTTAAAGTAAATTTGTAAAAGTTCATTGTTTCCCTCAGAAAGAACAATACATTCAAACACAATACGGAGACGAGGCCACTACTTCCGCCTAACTGAATAACAAACTTCCACCGTAAAGTAGTGGCAACATCAAAGTATGAATTTCTTAGGAAATTGAAAATATATTTCTTTCGTCGAAAGAAAGGCGGCGGGGAATTGAAAAATCATTGTTGAAGAATTAAATCCGTGTCGTTGCTGTACCGAGCGGACTCAAGGAACAAATCAATTATTTGGACCGGTTGTGCAATCTTCAATATAGTTTTACTTACCACTGTCGATAGACTAAAATAACTTGTACATAAGTTCGCAATTGTATGACATATAGTATTATGATTTCAACAGTGCATTTTTTGCGTGTGCATATGAATTTATCTTTTATAGGAATTAGACTGAGTTTGAGATTCTACATCAATGAAAACAGTTATACATACTCAATAGTGAGACACATTCATCATTCACACACGTAAAACGTTGTATCACGTCGATAATGCGTCTGCCCTCTTCTCAATGGTCATTGCTAATATTAAATTAACGCACTCAATAATTTGTATTTAGGATGTTTGTGCAAAGGGTGTTTTGGTAAAAAAATTACTTACTTCATTATATTTTTGAATGAGATTGGAATGTAGTCTGTATATTGTCTGTATATTGACTCACCAGTCGGTCTGTATATACAAAAACAATATATATATAACAACAATATTAAACATTTTTTTGATATAATAATAGCTTTTCATCTATTTTACACTCTTTCTGCATGAGTAAATATGCATAACATTGATGTTAGTACGTATTTCAGTACATAAGGGGAAGCAAATATCTTCAAATTGCACATTTCAGCGTGTATTTCATATTAAGTGACACTTATTTAAATTGATTATTGACATTAAATTTTCAGCTTTCGGCTGTACTAAGGTCGATTTCATCATTCCCAATATCGAGCGTGGCAGAACCTTGGAATAGTTGTCCCTAGTTCTACAGTAAACATTAAATGTTTCTGAAAACAACTTGTGTTTTGTAATTGGGGACATTCGAAGATATATTCTGCCATCTTTCAATAAGCTCAGGGCTCGAACATCATGGAAAAAGGACAAATTTATTCAAAATAATACAAGCTGGCTGGAGTCAGGATATTCAGAACAGTTTCCGGAGTCTGAAGCACATTCACTGCCATCAACTTCTGTTGAACGAAGAAGACCGTGCATTCCTTATGGAGACTTCTCAGAATCAACAAAGGAAAGGAAAAACACTCTATTACTAGAAAAATATGGGTTTGAGCACATTTTAACGCATTTATGCAATGACTGTGGGCCTTAGATGAGTATGTAGATGCTCATCTTGCTGAACAGCTAAGAAACTCTGAGAGCGAAAAGAAAAAAATTTCTCGACTATGTAGATGGACTCAAACCAAATGTAGATTTTATCTGATGCATTGAGTACTTTTATTGATTTGGTCTACTGAGTACTTTTACTAATGCACAATGTATGTACCTAAGACATTTAACCAACGAGAGAAAGTGTACAATATTTCGCCCATATTACAAAATACAAGAAATTAAATAAACTTGCCATCCACCGTCTTCTACAATTAAATCACAAATACTTCTGCTAAAATGATTAATATACAGGACTTAATGGACCAGAAAGTTGCTAGAATTTTGAAAATTGATTCAGTTTTCCAAGAACAACATAGAAATATGTAAATGGGGATGTCATGGTTCATCTGGTCAGAGTCAAGCAGAATCTGTCAGAAGAATCGGAAACTATTTTAGACGCCAATCTTTTCGTCACTTCTTTGGTTGCCATTAGATTAATTGTTGACCTCTCAAAGGCCATTATTTCGCAAAATCCAGTACCTTCATCTGTTCGTTATTTTAGACCGATTTTGAATTTTGTAAAAATACTCCTGAAGAAAACTAAGGCAGTTGTAGACGAAATTACCGGACAAATTGAATCTTTACGCCCGTCATTAATAAAAAAAAGATGGTATGTAATATCAACAGTAAATGTGAAGCACGAACTTTTTCTAACAATGTTTGATGGTAAGGTGGCTCAGGTCCTAATAGAAACTCCATCGGGTTCGACGTACACGATATGTGGGACTACTCCTCGACTTATGAATGACCTATTAAAAGTGACTGCTAGACCTGAAAATGAAAGTGCGTACCAATATGGATTTTCCACATTGCATGCCTGGATTCGCGGCGTAATATTACACATTTACAGAAGGAAAAAAGAAATTGAAGAAAGAGAAGAAGAAATTTGTTCAAAAACGTTTCAGAGAAGAGCTATGATTAATTATCAACAAACCTCGTCAATTAAGATGAAACTCGAGTGATGGAAATACAGCACGAAGGTCCTTTTAAAATTTCACTTGGTCGGCGAACATTACAGGTGTTGATGAAACATTGATTAAACGCTTTTATATTATTTTATAAGCTCTATCTTCTGGAATGATGATTGATCCCGAAAAATATAGAGTTTATGCCATAGAAATTGCGTGAATTTGTTAGTAATTATGATTGGTAATACATGCCATCCTCCGTGTACAAATTACTTATACACGGAGAAAACGTGATCAAACATTTCTGTGTTCTTCCTGTTGGGCAAGTGTCGGAAGATGCATAACAGGCACACAATAAATACTACAGAATATATGCGCCTGCACCTCAGAATATATGTCTATATATATATGTGTGTACTCCATATACATACATTTCAAGTTTAAGAAAGCCTTATGTGAGAAATATGAAGGATCTTGATCAAGAGGCACTTGGTCTTATGAAGGTGGTACCTGAAGGTAATCCTACATTTACACCGGAAGTAATTTTAGTTAGAATAGCGAGGATAATAACAATTAGATATAAAATTATATGTAATTAAAACCTACTTGTATGAAACCTATAATATTATTAGATTTGTCTTATGTGAGATCAATTAGTTTGGTGTGAGCTATACCTCACAACAAACTAATTGATCTCAGATTATATACTCGTAGTAGTGGTAGCGCCACGCCACTGCATTCTTTTTAAGTTTACAGATACATTTGGCCTGCGCCCGTGTAAGTACCTCTTTATCATATGACTCCGTCGCAAAGTGCCGCAACTTTTCATTGCGTCGCGTATCGTCCTGTTTGTGAGAGCTCCGGTTGGCCAAACCTACCCCCCCCCTGTCTCATCCCTGGACCTCTATACTCAGGAATTGTATCTGAGTTTGGAAGCCTGAGCCGCCCCGCGTATTCTTTCACGAACATGTGCTCATTGACATTACTGCAGGGGGCAAACGCAAGACTAAGCCGAGCACCTAGATACTGAGAAGCTGGCTTTGTTCTTCTTAACCGAAACTCAGATATCTTCAACAATAGATGCGTCATACCTCTCGTACCCGAGGTATGAGCTTTATGCCGCATGCTGGAGTGTGCGCACACATCAGTGAAGATATCTGCTTTCGTCGCCTCTGCAATCTTGAAGAGAGGGATCTCTCCATCATTTGGCTACGCCTAGATTGTGACGATCACGCGGATATATCTGTTCACGCCTTAGCTTATTGCTTAACACTACTGGTCTTATCGCCCACGCGAATCCCGGATATGGAAAACCTTTCCTGTTGTGTTGGACCTCCTGCTGACTTCCATACCGGCAAGCTAACAGGTTTCTGTCGATGCTCCACTGGGCTCTACAGACCACTGTCCTATCCGCAGTTCGGTACCATTGAAACGCAGATCGCGGCCACGTTTCCTCGGCTGCCGTCGTGACTGGCACTATAGGTTAGCAGATTTAGGTGGGATGCGTCTCTTCTATGCATCTTACCCATGGAAGACGGATTTGTTTCTCGCTGGATGAACTCAACGCTGCTGCAGACGTTGTTGCTTATGTGGTACAGCAAGGAAGAAAGCTCTTCATTCCGAACTCATCGGTACACATTGTTAGTAAATCACAGCCGAGTTTCAATTGCTCCTGCAGACTGGCGCTACGCCATATGCAAGAGTGCTACCGGAACGATGACTCGTTGGCCCACGCCGCAGAAGAGAGCTGATCTCCTGGGCTCTATATTGGCGTCTAACTCTACTTTGTATGACAGAGGAACTCCACCGTCTACTATCTAGCGGTGCGAATACTCAATGCCGGATATTGAGTTTCGGCAGAGTTATGGGCGCAAAACGCTACTCTCCTTGGACATCTACAAACCGAGTGGACTCCATGGCATCGCGTCGATTATGCTGCGGTTATGTATTCCGGAATTGACACAGGTGTTGAAGCGTCTTTTTCGATACTCCTACTCTGTTGGCGTCGTTCCAAGTTCTTGGAAGACGGCTTTGGTGCACCCAACCCATAAAAAAGATGATCGCTCAGATCCATCAAACTGCCGACCTATTACGATAACCCACTTGTATTCCTAAATTATGGAAACCATAATTAACTGCCCGCTCCAGCGTTATTTAGAGAAACATCGAATCATTAGCAACCGACAATACGGTTTCATTCAGGCACGCTTGGCTGGGGATCTATTGACCTACTTAACGCACCGGTAGGTGGAGGCAGTTGAAACCAATGGGGAGTTGAAACCACTGGCCGTTATTCTGAATATAGGAAGGCTTTAGATCGGGTCTGGCAAATAGCGATCCTTTCGAAGCTTCCATCTTTCGGACTACCTGGGAAACTATGCGACTGGATCACCAGTTTTTTGACAGATCGCATCAAGGTCGTTGTCGACGGTGCATGCTCGGACCTTAAATCTGTCAATGCTGGTGTTCCACAAGGGTGCGTTTCTTCTGCACATTAATGATATGCTACAAAGCAGCGGCATTCATTGTTATGCGGATGACGGTACTGGTGATGCACTATACACTGGCTGTTCCAATTCCCGGTTAAACGTCACCAAGTATCGGAACAAAATTGTGTCTGAAGTCTCTACTACTACGAGTCTTTATTGACGAAATTCTCGGAATGGGGCCAACCAAATGTAGTCCAATTTAACCCCAAAAAGATACAACTTTGCACGTTTACCGCTAAAAAACCTTCTCCGTATCTCCTCGTTTTAAAAATAACCCTTAAGCTTGTAACGGGATATTTGGAGCCGACATATCGAGCAATGCTCAATTCCGCGGTCATTTGGAGGTGAAGGCCAAATTAGCCTCCAAGAAGCTGGGTGTGCTCAATAGGGCGAAGCAGTACTTCACGCCACATCATCGGCTGCAATTATACGAGGCATAGGTCCAGCCGTATATGGAGTACTGCTCTCACCTTTGGGCTGGGTGCTCCCAACTATCAACCCGCCCCAATTGATCATATTCATCTTAGAGCGATTTGAAACGTTGACGACCAGGATGTTCCCATGCAGCTCAATTATTTGGCTTGCTCTGCATCTTATACCGCATCTACAACGGGAAGTATTCTGAGGAGTTGTTCGGATTAATACCAGCAGCGAAATTGCACAATAGCAACTGCTGCGTTGCAGCCATTCCACGGCATGTGCTACGGTATAGCAAATGCTACGTCGTAGCCCCAGAACAGAGAAGAGCTCTGCGGTCGTAGCCATCGCTTTGCAACACCCGAGAGAGAGAGAGAGAGAGAGAGAGAGAGAGAGAGAGAGAGAGGCACTCCCAAACACTAGAATATTTAAACCTTTTGACGTACGATTTATAAGATTTTTTTCTAGATGATATTATTTGCTGCAAGGTTCAACTTCATACTTAATGACTTATGTACAAATCTAGAGTTGTCTACAAAATGTTATAACGTAGATTATATATTGCACTTAGCCCACCAGACTTTTCAATTGCTGATACTCATATGTATGCAGGATCGATGCCCACTTATGATAAATCATTGCACGGTGCCCGATAGAAATATAATAACTCCTTTTTTGGTACCAGCAATTTAGATGAAGAAGATGGGAGGAGTAGGAAGTCTTCTGATTTCTCTCTTAAATCTGAGTACAGGGAAATATCTCTGGGTAATATTGCAATAGGTCATTTAAGCCAAGAATAAGAGAGGGCAACCAGGTAAAGTACAACAGCAGTAAAATGTGTCAAACTATTGTTTAAGAAAATAAAAGTATCTAACCGGTATTACCTTAATGATTGACCCTACAACAGCTGGGCATTTAATACATTGTGCCTAATTTGTCTCAATTTCTTAGGAATAGTTTATCCTTTCGTAACATTTAACGTATGTTACGTTAAACATTTACACAAAAATAATAATTAAGAGTTGTAATTCTCTTAATTAGGAATAGTCATCAATTTGTAAAATTTCATAGTAAACATATTTTGGTAACAGGTAGTGTGATGCATTGTAGGTACATCCATTGGGGAGGTACCTCTCGCTTACATGATATCTGCGTAAAGTGACATATTCTTTGTCGCGTTTTGTGGGATTGTAACCTCCCTCCCACCCAATACCGGTTGCCTATTTGGCGCGAGGTGAAGAGTAGGGCAACGCATCGGCATAGTAATTATACTGGTGTCCATGTGTGCCGGGAGTCGTTTAAAGACCTCGATTACTCGTTTGTCCCCGTACAAATTAAAAATACCCTTGCGGGTGTGATAAAAATTTGGCTTATTATACGCAAAATGGCAAACTAGTATATGGTAAGCACTGATGCTATAATTTAAGTGTTAGGATTGTAGCTGAAAAAAAATGATTTTCGTTTTGTTTCAGAGCATTTTCTAGTAAATTCTCTCGTAATTTGCCATCTCCTCCCGTGACTGTGAACATCCGGCCCCGCGTACACCCATGCGTATCGTACAGACGCCCAGTTCTGATTTAACCTGTATTTGCCAAGTTTTGATAACATTGGATATCTCCATATGCTGGGGGCTAATATACAGAGTGCTATTTGTAATCGTTTCAGTGTTTTAAATATCAAAATAATAAGTAAAGTTTCATATGTAAGTAATTTTTTTACGACTGTTTATGTTTTATACAGTAGAAAGCTAGGATAGAAACATTGGAAAGCTAGGATGCACAGAAAAGTTTCTGAGACTGATAGACTGCGATTCGTGTATAACAATATACATTGCTGCGTCTCTGTAGATGGTGAACTGTCAGATTTTTTCCACGTTACCTATAGGGTGAAACAAGGTTGCGTCCTATCGCCCATCCTGTTCGCTTTGTACTTTGCAGTAGCAGTCTGACAGGTCATAGAAACTGTTTTTGCATTCGCTTCCCTTCGTCACTTCGACCTGGCCTAACCTAAGGCGCACAGTAAGGCCTCATATGGACTGATCACAGAGATCACGTATGCTGACGACCAGTGCTTTTCGGCAGAATCTCTAAGTGGCCTGCAACAGTTGATATCTGTCTTCCACCAAGCATTCTGCAAGTTTAGTCTAAAGATCAATACCGAAAAGACCGAAGTGATGTCTAGTGATGTCACACAATAAAACTTGGCGAGGAGGTGCTGAGGTAGGTCGATAGTTTCGTTACTGAGGAAACACTATAATATCTAAATGTGACCATGACGCTGAGATCAACAACTGGAGCAGTGTTGCGGCTGCATCATTCGGGGAACTGTGTTGTAGGGTCTTTCACTCGCACTACCTTAAGCTAGCAACTATGGTTTTGGTGTACATGGCGACCGTCCTGCCAGGACTTCTCCATTCCTCTGAGACCTGGTGTGTGTATAGTCACCATACTTATCGTAACCTGGATAGATTTCACCTATAATGCCTCCGTACAATCATGAAACTCAGATGGTCCGACAGAGTGAGCAATACCGAAATTTTGAGACGGGCCTATGCCGGTGGCATTGAGGCTTCTTTAATGAGTCGCCAACTACGGCGGTGTGGTCACATTTGACGGATGGGGGAGGAGAGACTGGCAAAGCGCATCTTTTATACTGACCTGGAGGAGGGCAAGCCCTAGCATGGTGGGAAGCTCCTCAGATATAAGGATGTTCGGAAACGTCACATGAGAAGATGCACCATACAAACATCTGGATGGGAGAGCTTGGCAGCACAGCGACCGAAGTGGCGTCAAACTGTGAAGATACAAATCCGCGAATACAAAACACAGCGCTTAGAAGACCTCGACCCCAAATGCGATGAGTTCAAAAGATGTTCACTCGCTGCCATTCACTATCATTACGAGAGCGACGAGTTCACTTGTCCACACTGTCGAAGGCAGTTTGCCGCGAAACTTGGCTACGTAAGCCATCTTCGCGCGCATCAGCGGCAAACTCTATAAGGAGTCGAAGTGGTCGCCATGGCTGAAATTGGTCGGATATCATTATGCGATAGAAAAGTTTTCGAGTCTTTTCGAGGAAGATTTTTTTAAATAGCATAAGGGTCAAACGAGAAATCGGAGCCTTTCGATGATTACCGACGCCGATGAATATTTGCATGATTGTTACGTAGATGCACTGCCCTCCTATCATCCCCCCATGGGCCGCCGGCCACACGCAAAACGCACGAAACGCCACGGCGACACTTTCTATACGCCGGTATCAAGTAATGTAATTCACGGGCTAAGCCAGGGTGGATAATTAGTATGTATTATTTAAAAAAGGACATAACATTTTCTCCAAATGTATAAACAGCGTAGTGGTAAAACAATTAGTTTTGGTTTCACACGTGTTCCTGGATGTCTGTAACCCGTGATGCTAGTGTGTGTTTAAAGTGTTAACTGTTTTATCAGTATGTCACGATAGCGAACAATATGGAAATCATTGATAACTTTATTGCGGAGAATTTTCAGTGTTATGATTTGCCAACAAGATGGGCTAAACGCTTAGAATAGTGCAATTTGAAACGTGTGATCCAACGGTCAAACGATTAAAGTTTCAAGTGCCATCTGAAGTGTTACGAGGATCAGCAGTACAGGATAAAATATTCGTGAAAAACAAATTAAGAATTCACTTAATTTCTGTACACATTTTGGTGGATTTTTGATGGATTCTATAATCGCATAATTTTATTATATAATAATTTTATTTTGAAAACTTGCAGGAAATAGGCATTGTAATAATTGTTGCCCGTGGCTGCGTCACTGTGATTAATTTGTTAACGTCGTATTTTCTTTCTTATATATACTTAGTTTTTTCAAAAATCTAATATGTCTGGCCCATTGGAGGAAAGCAACTAAGGTATGCCATATTTACGCTTAATGTGCGGATGTCTGTGGGCGTCAGTATCTTAAATGTGCGGATATCTGTGGGCGTCAGTAGTCGTCAAAGGGCTCCGATTGCTCGTTTACCCGATATACAATAAAAAAATACCTGACGTACTTTCACACCAACTCTTAAAGTATAATAGTTGATTAAGTTTATTGTTACTTCTATATAGTAATTCACCAGATGATGAAAAATCGAAACCGGTCGATTTTGTAATTTATTTTCATGAATAGTGGAAATAGCATATGAAAAATTTATTATATATTCAATTAACAACAAATTCACGAACAGTATAGGCTTTCTTAAAGAAAGAAGACGTGTGACGTGACACTCAAAATTAAAAAAATAAGAGAAATATCTCTTATTATGTCGCAGTCGAACAAAAAAAAAACATAAATTTTAAACCAGTAGATAAAATGACATCATATTCAGAAAATATATTTGCAATAACAATTTAGAAAATTGTAACGTTTTTCCCTCGTCCCTGTAGAACAATACCAAGATTACACGTAACTCACAGACACAGGACTGGGGTCTAAAAACTTATAATGGGAGTTTTCGGATATCAAATTCAGAAAAAGGTCCCAACTGTATTCAGTAAATGTTCGAGCCCTGAAGGGAATATAATTATTTCTAATGTGGATAAAGTCCTGGCTTACAACTGGGATATAAAGAAATATCTTTTATCCTAAACGTACTTTGTTTCGACAGAGGCTCATCCTTAGGAATCTTCGTAAAAAGTGAATATGAAGTCGTTATGTATTCGGGAATATCTGAAACGCCAAGCCCGCGTGTGATATGAAAGGATGAAGATGGGAATGTGTTGTGAATAGGTTCGACGTAGATTGATAGAAGGTTTTTTTCGGTCATGACACCAGGGGGACCACAGAGGGGGACCTGTGCCGATGAGCATTGCAAGTTTTCGCGAACACTCCTCACGATTTGACTCTCGTTCGGCGATATGTTATTCCGTTTATGTACGTTTTCGATTATCAAGCAGTTTTTATCTGTGGACCTGCTCGTGACGTTTTTGACACTCTCCTCTGTTTTTACGAAAGCAAAGAAATTAGTTTTGGTCTCTTTTGTAACTTGTATTTTTGGTAACTATAATTTATATAACGTATAGGTATGTATAACGTCCATGGCATGTGAATATCTTTATACTTCTATATACATTTTCATGTGGGTTTGTATACACATATACTGGTATAAGTATGTATAACGTCCATGGCATGTGACTATCTTTATACTTCTATATACATTTTCGTTTCGTTTACTTGACAACAATTAATATACTATGTAAAGTATGTAAGCGTATGAAGGACGGGATTCCCGATTGTTATAAATGTGCTTAGTCTGGCCACAAAGATTGTTACAATTAAAAATAAAAAAAATTGGAATCTGTTATTTTCATACGATTGTTCATTATGTTTTCTCATTTTGGAGCTAATACATTATTTTGCGTTATTAAATTGCGGCAGGGTGATATGGAGAAGAAAATCGCTGTGATTGCATTAGAAAAAAGAAATATGTATAGAGACAAATGTTATTTTTAAATGTTTCTGTACTGGGCTACTAATGCCACTACTACTAGTAGTAGTAGTACTACCGCACATGCACACGCTCAAGCAAACGCACGCGTTCGCGCACGAACACGCACGCGCGCACGCACACGCGCACGCGCACACGCGCACACGCGCACAGGCGCACACACACACGCATACACGCACGCGCACGCACGCGCACGCACACACACACGCACACGCACACGCAGCACACGCGCACGCGCACGCACACGCACACGCACACGCACACGCGCACGTGCACGCTCACGCGCACGCGCACGCACACACACATTAGGAGAAGACTTTTAGCATAATAACAAAAATTATGAGGGTTTACATTTATGTTCTCATTCATAATTTTTAGACCTGAGTAGGTATAGTACGTTAGACCCTCAGACTACAAATGAAGGGAAACCAAAAGGCTACCCAATAATATATATTGTTCCTACGCGCCGAGTGCCTTGTATCTTTATAATATTCCAAGTTCTTGAACAGCAATTGTTGTGAATAAATTTGTTTTATTACATGACAATTTACGACCATTGTTAGAAAGAAATTAGATTAAAGAGATCAATAAAGAATAATTAAATTTATTTGACCAGGTATATGATTCAAGCCTGGTCCTGGCGGTGGGGCTCAGTAGCCTGGGTTGAAACCAGGCGAAACCAATTGAACCGAGGGGATTCCTCTGTGTACCCCTCTTATAAGAGGAAGGGACTAAAGACCTGGAGACGCTCTTTGTATTACTCTTATAGGAAGAGGGGTCGAAAGAGTAACAGGAGATGGTGGTTGTGCGCACAAGACAAGGGGCGAGGATAGGAACATCACCCATTGCACTGTCCTAAAGTTCGTGGGGTTGTCCTGTGGGTCAGGGCAACCCTGCTGTGGGGAGGCGTCTGTTCCTTCAGAGGCCTGACTAGACGTGGAGGTGCGCTGATGATTTGTTGTTCCGGGGCACCTTACCAAAGGCGGCACTGAAGGTACTTGCGGTAATTTTTGTAGGGCACTGCAAGGTACCGCGTGCCCCACACAACACTGGATCCCACGCAGTGCCCGTGAAGTCGCGTAAGTGAGATTCCCCGCGTCAACAAAAGAAAGGACCGAATGATGTGAAAGAAAGTGAGCCTCCGCAGTATTTTATTGCGTAGAATGAGTCAAATCGCCAAACAAACCGTCAACTTTTTTTGGTGACCACTGAGGCGACGACTTATACTGGCGTCATACAAGTGCTATCTTTTTAAGTGGCTATTCGGACTCTCACAAGCCACATCGAACGTGGCAGCATAGCCTCCAGTAAACACATTATACAGAAGTTCGGCAGTTTCGTTGCGATTTCAAGGAGAGTGAGAGTGGTAAGTATTAAAAAATTAATTAAGTAAATTCCACAAAAGGTTATTGGTACAACATTAAAAAGTGCGAATTTCCCTTGCTCCATAAAACAAACACGCAGAGACATTTTTCCGTGTCTTATTACTAGTAGCTAGTTAGTAAAGTTATGTTGTACATCAACCGTCCAACAGCCGATAGCTATGTTACGTATAAGACATCCGTATTTAAGTGTCTCTTGCTAAAATGTAATTTGTAGCCTCACAGTTTTCCGATGATACATTTTACTAACTTTTATTAATTTGAGAAAATGTATTGTAACAATGCAGACTTATTGATTTAAGTCACAGCGCCTCGGTATGTTAATGAAATTATTTAGAAATATTCTTTCACAAAAAAAATTACGCCGCCCTTTTTACGACGAGTAGAGCAGTGGACGAAGAGGACGAAGATGGAACAAAAGAATTTGTACCGAGGCACGTTTTATAATAATGGAAAAAAATTATAAAAGCATTACCGAGATACACGAAATCGGGTCAAACTTGGTTTTCTACAAATTGTATGCAAACTGCTACTTGCCACGATACTATATATATTTTCCTCTCCAAATAAGTGCGCTCGAGACAGCAATAGGAAGCATTACGGAATCCTTAGTATTGCTACTGGAACAGGCTGCGATTTATTTCGTACTCGGCTCATTCGGTTCATTGTCTTGTCTTGTAGCGAGCAATGAACAATTTGATTGAATTCGTGCAACGAGCGTTCTCATGCGAGCCGTTTCCATTCGTGCACCGAGCGCTCTCACACGAGCTAGTTTCATTCGTGCACTGAGCGCTCTCATTCGAGCCGGTTTTATTTGTGTACCGAACGCTCTCAAACGAACCGGTTTCATTTCTGCGCCGAGCGCTCTCATACGAGCCGGTTTCATTCCTGCGCCGAGCGCTCTCAAACGAGCCGGTTTCAATCCTGCGCCGAGCGCTCTCATACGAGCCGGTTTCATTCCTGCGCCGAGCTCTCTCATACGTGCCGGTTTCATTCGTGTACGAGTTATACAGTACATTCGTTTCATTCAAAGAAGGAAACGTTGTTTTGCAAACAAGTGATGCTAATTTGTTCATCAAATATTTCATTGTACATTGTTGTGTACTAAGTATAGAGAGTATTGGTATTAACTACTTACGTTAGAATGTAACATTTGCCTGTTTGTATGAGGTGTTCCGTCCTAATTACAATATTATAAAAATTTGACTAGACAGCTCTATAATAATAATGTCGCCCTAGCCGGAAACACCCACAGCGGCCATCTGTATAGAGTGTAGCTAAATGTGTGTGCACTACACAAGTGTACTCTCTACTCCTTCATTCTCATATTTCCACTGGACGACAATCCGCCACAACTGGGGAGAGATCAGGCCTGACGTGCAATCAAAGTCTCGGGGGTGTAACACTGCCAACTTCCCGACTCCGGACTGTCATTAGAAATTGAAAAATTCCAATTTCATTTTGGCCGACCGAACTGGAACGCGACCCTAGGACCTCACAACTGATGCCGAACATGTTTACCACTAGACCATAGGACAGACAATTTAATTTTATATAGTAGATAAGTGTATAGTCAGTATTATACGACGACCACTCAGGTGATAAAGTTTTACGTTACGTATATTG
>JAFELO010003141.1:37293-48567 GCA_017140195.1 Eumaeus atala
AGGACTAGTCCAAAGCGGTGTGATAAGGCCACAGATCCTATTTTTTATATTATTATCATATCAATACAAATTATACCCAACGTCGGTTACCTACGTCAATATCGTTAAGTACCTAATAATCTGAAGGATTTGAAAATGCTATTCGGCGCTAGAAATAATATAATATCGTGATATTCACTAAATTGAGTTGAATCTCCATATTGAGTTCGCTACTATACTGGCGCGTGGGCTTGGTCAATGGCGATGTACATGTTAACGGCTTTTTATAGTATACGGGCGCAGACATGCACAACGTGAGGATTACCCTCGACTTGTACAGAATCCGGGAGCATTTCGGGAGTCATTTTTCAAACAATTTTATTTTTAATCGGTCCACAAGTGGTACCGCAAAGGCGTAACAAACGTACGAAAAAAAACTATACGGGTATTATATACCTCTACTTTGAAGTCAGTTATTATTATTAAGTACTTTGGATGGGCACAAATCTATCCATGATGGGTTTGTGTTGATACAATTTTTATGAGTGTATGTGAGATTATGAGAGATTTTGTCCGAATTGATGCGCAGCCCTGGAGAAGCGACAAAGCGCCGCTGACACCAATAAGCTCCTACCAAAAGCTAACTGATCGATGGCATTGGGAATTTGCAACTGGGCGTTGGGCGGCAAGCGGCACGCGAAGGCTCTCTCGGTATACGTCAATATTGCGACAGACCGGTGTGATCGTGACCCTTTCAAACTTCGAATTCAACTCGAATTCGATTCGAATTTGAAACTAATTTGAAGATGTAGTTTTCCTTTTTTTTAATATTTTTTTTTTTTGTTATTTGGGGCCAGACTTTTATGTATATTGTTATGTGTTCCATGTCGGGCCGGGATGGTAACCCAGTCCACTTTATCAAGACGCGGCGTCGTGAGGACTGGTCATAGCGTAGCCGGACAGTCCCGGAGGAGGTGATGTCTGGCCTTTTCGCCGAGGAACCCTGTCGCTGGAGGGGACCTATTGCCTACAGATCCGGGACCCTCTACTTATAGCGGACCCTATACTTAGCGGCTGAAGGTTCTCGTAGAGGTTTAGTTGGTATTGCCGAGTCCAATATAGGTTTAGGTGTCTACCCGGGCTCCCAGGTATCATGCGTGAATGCATTCCCCTTCCTCACCTAAAAAAAGGCTACTAAACTCCACCGCCACGACGAGGCTTCAACCATGGTGGGGACAAAAAGGAACCCTGCAGTATACATGCAGATTCATAGAACGGGGTTTAAAACCCTTGCTCGATTCACACCATTCTATAATACACGACACAAGTCACGTTTAACCAAATGTATTAATATTGAACGCTCCGTACTCTATAATTTCATGTCTACAGTGTAGAAAGTATATAGCATTACACGTAGTATTGAGATACTCGCTTGATAGCTAAAGGGTATTATTGTATTTTTAGGAATCATTTACTTAAAATAGTTGTTAAATCCCTATTACTTTCAATTTACGGGATTTTTCCATAAAAATTCCTCCGGTAAAAACAGCTTAATGATATTCTCATGAATATGCCCAAGCATTCTTGATCTCATAGAGATAACGAGATAAAGATCATAGTCCATTAAATTCTTTGGAGATCTATCAAGTTTTTTTTTTTGTCGACTACTCTAGAAGCTAGAAGGTCTGTATTTTTTGAGAATCTGTTGGATGTAATGTATTTTATAAATATTATATAATATCACTAGAGATAGGCCCGGCTTGACCCATGAAAAAATTATACATTATTACTGGCTTAATAATAAAACGTATTTATCTCCTCAGTCAGAAACTCTTCAATGTTTGATTTTTTTTTAAGTTAAATCTTCAATTAACTTGTATGAATAAAGACCAAAGGCATTAAAAGTAATAAAAAAATCAATTACTGGATTTGTCCGTTATCTCGGATACTAAGTATTATTGTTAAGAAATACAAAATTAAGTAGAGGTAATTTCCGACGAAAAGTTCTAGGAAATCTTCCATTTATTTAAAATATCAATTTGACGCCAAAGTGAGTCCCCACGCTCTTTTAGGTTGTGCTACGCGGAATATTCACATTACTATATAACTACCATGTACGTAAACGAAAATATTGATTGTCCAAGATCAATTTAACCAGTGTCACAAGTTCAGGCATCCACGTAGCTCATCAGAAAATATCTCGATATTGTTCCAATCTTATCGAAACTGTACAGAGTACAGAATATAGATCAAGCTGAGCTGAAGTATAAAGTTGGCGCACAAACTGCAGAGCCGCATACCGCTTGTGCTTCGTAATTGAGTTTCAACAGATGATTCAAACGATTCACATATGTGACCAAATATGTGGTCGGGTGACCTGATGAAGTGTGACCTCAAGAGGCGCTGTCGTGGACTGTACTAAGGGAAGGAGCACTAGCGAGAGGCGAGTCGCCAGCTGTGCACTCGATGTTCGTAACTCCGTGGGAGGCACATTGAACTGGAGGCTAATACACTTTTACATTTCCCGGCTCTACATTTTACTATCGCGGGGTAACATTTTACAAAGTGGGCACGAATACCGTATAGAGATGTCACGTTTTCTTAATGTAAACACCACTGGATTTTAATACTTCAAATTTATACTCTGCTGGGTTTTGAACATGGTATAGAATACTTGTGCATTTATTGCTAAATATCTTCATGCAATCAAACACAGAAGACCCATTTCTTGTTGAAAAGCATAACAATATTAGGTATTTATTATATATTTTTTTATAATTATAGTTTTAGGAGTGAGACATTAGAAGGAGGAGCCTTCTGATAACTACCGACTCCCATAAACATCTGCATAATTATTTATTGCAGGCGTGCAGCCTGTCTTCCCACCTTTCGTCAAATACCTCACCTCGCAACTCACAAGCCGCACCAACACGATAGAATAGCTTTCAGTTTTTGAATGTATCTTAAAATTGATGGGTTCTATCTACGCATAATCAACATCATCATCGTCAAACTGGGAGCGCATGTAATTGTGAGACGTTCTAAAATTTTTCCAAGAATCGGCAGTAAAGTAAAAGGCAGCACTACCAATGAAACTATTTTCCAAATATTTGGAAAGACCCCTTCTTTGATACGCGCTGTGTACTTCAGCATCATTTCTCCGGAAGAAGCCGTCCAGGCGTTCCTGATAATCTATCGAGTGATTCCGTCTCATCCGGGACTTATATTCTGTAGGCAATAATGTGATCGACTGCACTGCGGAAAGGAACACCTGAATCCCTACTGGAAGGAAAGCATGCAGCCGCCACTTGCACTTGTCGGTGATAGTTGTTGTCAATTTCTGTTGTATCATCTTGGCATAGGAGGGACCACAAGAGCTGCATAGCAGTTTCAATGTTGTCAGAATAACCTTCTAGTAGTTTTCCGCCGTGACATAACATTCTTTGGAGGGGGAGATCTACCAGTCGCGGCTCGGTATGCCAAATCCCAAGGATTTTCACCTCCCGTCTCGGCAATATCTCTAAAATGTTTAATTTCAGCGTCCTTCATGGCCATTTTGTACTCTTGTCTGGCTATACCTAGGGCTTCCTGCAGTGAGATATCGCCTGTGGGATTTCCTCGTTTCGAGTTTTGCCAACATCGTCATGCGGCCTTGACTTTACATCGCAGCCGATCCAGAGTCGGCCTCCACCATACGTTGTCCCTGAACTCCTATATTTATTTTGGCAGTTTACGTAAGGATTTGACTAAACTGCCTGGCAAATTCATTTGCTGGTACCCTGGAGTCTAGTTTACCCACTCGCAAACATAGCGTTGATCGAAAGTAGGCCCAATCTACCCTCTCTCGCGAAAGGCTAGTCTAAAGGATGGGTGTTGTGTAGACGTCGGTGTTGATACGCTGCCATACACCTGATATATAATTAGCTGATGGTCGTTTAAGCTAACACATTCGTATACGCGCCACTCTGATATCGATACTCCTCTTCTCGTGAGTGTCAGATTCACATAAGAATAACCATTCGGTCCGTTGAACGTTGGAGGCTGGCCTTGCTTGTTGTAAATGAATAGATCTCTGCTCAATATAAAGCCCTCCATTTGGGTCTGGGTGCTTCCTGTACTCTGTGTCTCGCCCTCGCCGCGAGTATTGACGACGTTCACATAACAGAGTGGTGAATGCTGCTGTCTTATTATCTAGTATTGCTGTCTACGCCAATCTGTATAGGCCTTCCAGTTAGGGGATCCAGAACATAACTTAGGTGTTGCGCTATGTCATGTCCATATTGAAAGTTCGCTGAGATTATGTATCAACAGGAATCTTGGTAATCGAGATGCATGACAGTGCAATATTCGGATCTCAAGTGGTGGAGCAGCGTTAACACAATCTTGTCATTATTTACTGAAATCCCAGCTTTCGGAGTAGCTCCACACTGAATCAGTCTTGTTATGCCCAAAATTTCATACTATTCTTGAACAGGAACGAAATCTAAGTTCATGTCACTGGCAATAACAAGCAGCTTAGATGTGGCAGCCTCCGATCCCTGAAGATCGAGCTATCCTATCGAAATAACATTTCCCTCCTTATCCATTGAGTCATGTTGACTGCCTGTTGTTCCGCATATATACGAGCTGGGCAAGTCGCTGAGTTGGTTAAATGAGGGCTTGCGTCTTTGTGCCTAAAGCGCTTGCATGTAACGAACGCAGCACTTACTTTGTGCCTGACATTCGGCTTTACAATATGGACAATATTTTTGGCATTTGTTGCAGTAAGTGATACGTAGGTAGCCGCATGTATCAGCTTCATCCCAGCCAATATGGACACGACCAAGGCCAACCAATTTATCACGAAGAGCTGATGAACACTGCAGCATGATCGTGGGACGCCCACTGTTACGTCCGCCCTTCTTGTAGGCAACCTTGCGGTTTGAACGAACTTTCTCTTTAGTCCATTCAAGATCGCCCGAACGATTTGTGGCCTGCAGGTCTTCAAGAAGGCTACCTTCAGTCGGGTCCGTTCTTAGGTTGAGGAATGCCACCTAAAAGGACGACGAGCCTTGGGCTCCGAAGCCTTCAGAGTTGGCGATACAGCCACTTTAAGATTCTCGGCGGCTGCAGGTGAAGTGCCCTGACCGCTATTCCAAAATTGCCAATTCGGCGTATGCTCTGCACTGGAATGCCCGAGCTACCAGGTTTAGAAGGCAGTCCTTCTGCAGCTCGGCTATGGTGTCCTCAAAAGTCTTTATGTCCTCTGTGTTTGGATAAAACAGTACTGCTTGACCCTGGTCAGCAGGTATGGCGACCGTTGGCAGGCCCTGCGGCCGCTTCAAGAGCGATGCGTCTGTGGGCGCGGCTGGAGTGACCGACGGAAATGAGCAGATGCTTGCTGGGTGAGCATATGGGCAGTTCTAGTTGTGCGTATTTTAGCAAGGTGCCGCAAAGGGTTCAGCACGGTATCCAGCGTATGAATTTTGCTCATAGTCATCAACCAACATTCGGTCCTTGTTGCCGCACTAGGGCTCGGTTCTGGTGTGGTACCAGCCGTTGGTGCAGTAAGGAGGTAACAGGAGGAACCAAAGTCGGTCGCGAGATTATGCAACGCTCCTCATACCTTCTGCTCCGTTCCTGCTCTTCCTCAGGCGACGTAATTGGTCTCTTATGAGGCCACGCGCTTTCCGTACTTAAGTCCATGGTGGCGGCCGGTGAGGTAGATCTGTGCGGAGGAGTTCGAGCAAGCGATGTCCTGGGATCGAATCCCACATCCCCACCTATCGACATAAGCTCGTCAAGCTCCAGAAAGTTGCGACGAATTTCCATCACAAAGAGCTGCCAAAGTCGCCCCTCCTCATCATCCGCCATATCAGCGCCTACTCCCAACGGTCCTACTGCTGTCAAGTTTTAAATGAATTAAAACTTGTTAGCAGGAGGAAAAAAATAAAATTTAAGATGAATGAATAAATGAAAATAATAATGAATATACACTAATTAGAAATGCTATTCCTTTTGCCCCCAAATAGTGGTCATCTGCTGCTGGAAACACTTTCTAATTGCGGCTATTAGCTAACAGACGGCGCTATTTACTTGGAAACCAATTCAATATCCTAAGAGTGCATATTTTATATCATATTAAACAAGAAAAATATTTAAAACTATTATTAAAAAATTAACACTGTTACAATAGTGACTAAATATTAAGATTACGTGTCATTTCACTAAATAAATGTAATAACTTACAGTCCAAGTTATGGGTAGAAAAATAAATTCCTTACCACGCACTTTACATTTACGAACAAATTTTAACTATAAAAACGTATTTTTTTCGCAAACTGATTTAAAACTAGGATCACAATAACACTTATAAACAACACACAATAAATACTAAATAGGTAGAAAAGTAGAAAAAAATACCACTTTTTCGAAATATTCAGCGTAGCACGTACGAACATTGTCACCTTCACAAGAGCAGGACGATAACCTCATATATAGGAGGATAAACGAGAAATTGGAGCCTTTCAATGACTGCCGACGCCCATGATCATCAGCATAATTATGCCGATGCGTTGCCCTCCTTTTCATCTCCCCCCCCCCCATAGGCCACCGTCTACTCACAAACCGCGTGAAACCCGACACTGTAGGTGTCACTTTCCGGCGGTATTAAGTGTGCTAGAGTTACATCCCCGGTAGAGCCGGCCCAATTCATGTATCATGAGGATGTAGCATCATGCACCATGTATGCTCCTCCTATGCAGCATGGCACTACTTCTTGCTATGTAGCATGGCACTACCTCTTACTAGTTCTCCGTAGTTGTTGTTTACAAAAGGAAGGATTGTAACCCGTGATCCCTGGCGTAACGTGCACGGAATACATGGCAAACGTAACGTGCACGGCATACATGGCAAACGTAACGTGCACGGCACACATGGCAAACGTAACGTGCACGGCATACATGGCAAACGTAACGTGCATGGCACACATGGCAAACGTAACGTGCACGGCATACATGGCAAACGTAACGTGCACGGCATACATGGCAAACGTAACGTGCACGGCACACATGGCAAACGTAACGTGCACGGCACACATGGCAAACGTTAACACTTCGCCAAGCTCATCAATGTAGTATTCTATCTAATTAGGACGGAGAGCTATATGGGAGTGTGTCTGCTCTCAGGAAAAAAGAAAAAATACTACAAGGTCAAAGTTATTTGTTCTTAAAGTAAATTTGTAAAAGTTCATTGTTTCCTTCAGAAGAAACAATACATTCACACACAATACGGAGACGAGGCCACTACTTCTGGCTAACTAAATAACAAACTTCCACCGTAAAGTAGTGGCAACATCAAAGTACAAAGTCGCACAATGATATTTCTTAGGAAATTGAAAATATATTTCTTTCGTCGAAAGAAAGGCGGCGGGGAATTGAAAAATCATTGTTGAAGAATTAAATCTGTGTCGTTACTCTACCTAGCGAACTCAGGAGATAAATCAATTATATAGACCGGTTGTACAAACTTGTACTTATCACTGTCGGTAGACTGAAATAACTTTAATTAAACTCGGAATTATATGATATACAGTGTTGTGATTTCAACAATTTACCCTTAATGGGAATTAGTCTTAGCTTGAGATTCTACATCAACGAAAACAGTTAGACAGCCAGTCTGGCGAGATATTTCCATGATAATGATGGCTAATATTATATTAACGCACTCAGTAATTTGTATTAAGAATGTTTGTGCAAACGGTGTTTTGGTAAAAAAAAAAATACCTATTTCATTATATGTTTGGATGAGAAACGAATGCAGTGAAGAACCAACTGCAGTGATAAAAATGACTCACCAGTCAGTCTGTATATTCGTCGATATAATGACTTGCAAGATAACCTTACATACATAAATTATGGAAAAAAATATTTTTCCTAATTTATGTAAGTAAGATTAAAAATGTACATGTAATACATGCTGAAAAGTATACTTCACATAGCACCTATGCTCTGACAGATGATGACAGCTGACAGGCACATTGGGCCTGACCAGGAACACAAACACTCTTCTCGAGCACAGGAATTGAAAGTTATCTACGAACTATGTGAATAAGTATGTGTATTACCCCTCCTTTAAGACGTAACGGCTGGAGCACGTATCAGTAAAGTTCACCAGCCTACAATGTGACACAAAATCTAGGTACTCATGAATGTGTCAAGTATCTAAGTTGAACTGATTCCACTCCGGACCATCTACCAGTCGACTAGGGAACTGTACACGTGAATATAATGTACACTGTTCCA
This sequence comes from Eumaeus atala, assembly GCA_017140195.1. Classification (NCBI taxonomy): domain Eukaryota; kingdom Metazoa; phylum Arthropoda; class Insecta; order Lepidoptera; family Lycaenidae; genus Eumaeus; species Eumaeus atala. Next base: position 45,555 of record JAFELO010003141.1, read on the forward strand.
CAGAACAGACCTTAACTCCGCACAGTCACCACGTGGATGGCTTTATTAAAGATATTATACAGGAAATAAACTCAAACCTTAGTGCTTAATGTTCACTGAAAACTTTTACTCTTTAAGATTCTCATTTTCGAATTTCATAAGCTGTTAAGTTTTCAACTATTCGTCTGAAAATAAATATGCAACATTTTGCAATAGAAATATTTTCACATAGAGGCCAACAAGTGCTAGGATAGCCGATCTGTGAATTCTGCATTGGGCCCTCCACAATTCTTACAAATACGGTTTGCAGCATAAGATACGTTGTAGCCATTCCACAGCATGTGCTACGGCATATGCTACGTCGGAGCCATTCCACCGCATGTGCTACTGCGTATGCTACGTTGTAGCCCTAGAATTATTTGCAGCAAGATTCAACTAATGCTAAATGACTTATATACAAGTCTAGAGCAGCCTTCGAAGTGTTATAAATTATATTTTTTGTTGGACTTGATTTGATTGAATTGAGACTTTTTAATTGCTGATGCTCATATACATGCAGGAGCAATATCCACTTATGATAAAATCATTGCACGGTGCCGGATAGAAATATTAAAACAGTTTTGATCTGAATTGCTAGTCTCAAAAGTAGGAAGTTTTCAAATTGCTCTCTTAGATCTGGGTACAGTTAAATTGCACAACGGCAGTGTAAATGTGCCAAATTATTGTTAAAAAATAAAAGTAAATCTATATGTTAAATTACAGTTACCTTAATGATTGACGCTACAACAGCTAGGTTTGTCGGCTCCTATGCATGCAAGGTCGCGCACCTCGCATTGTTCGAGCGCCGGGCGCTAAAGAAAATTATTTTCCTGCAGCGAGCATTTTCCAACAATTACGAGTCACTTGACGAATTGTACCTCAGGCGCCAGCTCGTCCGAATTACGGAGATATTGTGCCACTCCGCGTGAATGTGTACCGCAGGAAGTGAGCCCCCTGCCCTGTCACCTGCACAAGCTCACGCTCTGTTACCTGCGAGATGAGCTGACGACGCACATCAAGCTAACACTCACACCCGGCACCGGATACATGTGCAAACCTTGTGTAATGTATTTTATTATACCGTCGTATTGTCTCATTTTCTTAGGAATAGTTTTCCCTTACGTAATATTTAAAGTACGTTATGTTAAACATTTACACGAAATTAATTATTTTGAGTTGTGATTAAAGTAATTGTGAACAGTCATCAATTATAAATTGACACAATTGAACAAAAACGTTCATAATAATTTCATTCTGAAACATATAACAGGTAGTGTCATGCTCCATTGCAGCGGAACTGGGCTGACACGATCAGGGAGGCTCATATGATATCTGTGTAAAGTGAGATCTTCGGTATCGCGTCTTGTGGGTTTGTGACCTCCTTCCCAAAAGCCGGTTGCCTATTGGGTGGGAGGTGAAAAGCAGGGCAACGCATCGGCATAGTAATTATACCGATGTTCATGAGTGTCCGGAGTCGTTTAAAAACTTCGATTGCTCGTTTATCCGTCTATAAATTGAAAAATCCCTTGCAGGTTTGATAAAAGTTTTGTTTATTTTATAAATCAGTAAATGGTAAGCATTGTTGCTATAATTTAAGTGTCAGGATTGTAACATCGGAATATATTCGTTTAATGCTAAATGTGTAACTATAGTTGAAGTTTCTTCCAATGTTTCTCAGAATTCGAACTAACATTGACGTGGCTTCATAATTAGCATTGGTATATTTCATTAAATCTCCAGGCTCCAATCAGATATCAAGCTACAAGAACAAAGGCATGAGATTGTATTTAGTTTGAATATAGATTAAACGAACAGAACTACAATTGTAACAGTTTTAATTATATAGAGGGGTCAATACTTCTGTGTAAAGGATGTTAAGAGGTTTAGTTAGACTTTTAAGTACATTTATTTGATCATAGTCTCTTCCCATTCATAATCAAGGACAAACTTAAAATACTACAAAGAACAAATTTTGGAATCAATACTGTTTTTAATTAGCCTTACAGTCAAAGATAACAAATATGCTTTTTTATAAAGTATTTAAGTAGCAAAACATAATTACTACACAATAGAATAACATGTTAATTGATACAACTGAGTTATTAACTTGGCAGCTTTCTGTAAACACACAGAGAGCATGTTCCAGAAGCTTCTCTTGTACTTTGCCACCTTCTACCGAGTCTGTGAACATCCGGCCCCGTGTACAGCCATACGTATTTCACAGAATCCCAGTTCAGGTGTAGCTTGTAGTTGCCGAGTTTCGACACTACTAGATATCTCCATGTGCTGAGGGCTAATATTTTTTGGGCTATTCCTGATCGTTTCAGTGTTGTAAATATCAAAATAATTTGTAACGTTACACCTTTAAGTGATTTTATGGCTATTTGTGTTTTATGTTTTGCCCTCCTAATATCCCCTCCATTGGGCGACAGGCTACTCGCAAACCGAACGAAACGCGACAGCGACGCTGGTTCTATGCGCCGGTATCAAAAAGCGAGTGGTTCTTCCCCGGTGGTGCCGGCTCAATTCCGTTGCATAGGAGGATGTATGGTCATGCTCCATGCATAGCGCTACCTCCTCCCGTGCAGCTAGGCGCTACCTCTTTCTGAAATCTTAAATGTCAAAAATGTGGGCTTCCGCAAAAGATGATTTTCTCAAAATATACTAAACGATTTTTCATGGAGTTTTGAGTAGAGCAAATCCCGAGGAAGGTAGTGCCAGGCAGTTATAATCTGACTCCTGCTGTTATGTATTATTCGTATGTATTGTATGATAATTAGTATGTATTATTAAAAAAGTGAACATAACATTTTATCCTAATGTATAAACAGCGTAGCGGTAAAACAAGTAGTTTTCGTTTTACACATGTTCATGGATCTCTGTAACCCGTGGTTCCAGTTCCTAGTGTTTCTTAAAGTATTAACTGTTTCATCAGCGCTATGAGACGATTGCAAATAACATGAAAATCATTTATATGCTTATTGTGGAGAAATTC
>JAFELO010003141.1:52864-75030 GCA_017140195.1 Eumaeus atala
GTATTGACTAGTACCTGTACCTCTAGTTCTTACCGTTAATACTTTGAACGGTTTTAAACTGCTATTCGGCGCTAGAAATAATATAATATCGTGATATTCTCTAAATTGTGTTAGCTCTGTATTGAGTCTGCATATTGAGTTCGCTAGTGTTCAGGCGTGCGGGCTTCCACAATGACGATGTACATGTAAGCGTTAGGATTACCCTCGACTTCTGATCTGGCCATTCCCGTAGTGTAAGTAAGGGAAAGATTTCGAAGTAATCCTGTCCAAAAGCAAAAGATTTTATCATTTCGGGAAATGAGGATAGCACCAAGAATCATGTCGCGTATTTAAATAGGTGACTTAGGACTTGCAGCCTGTAAGGGACGCACTGGTTATTTCGCAACTGATAAATTAAAGATAAATAGGGTGGTAAAATCGAAACAACTACTGAAGCGGTACACAAAGGGAGGTCACAGAAAAAAAATTATACGGATGAGAATTTATTTACACTTGAGCAACATTTTAATAAACCATTCGGATAAGCTTTTTGAATTTTTAAATAATTTTAAACTAACACACTGTAAGAGTAATAAATGCTGTTTGCAATTAATACAATATATTTTTCTTTATTAGAATATCAATGGCAGGACTAGGTACACAGGCACATCGCACATTTTTACGTGTTACATTAATGTTGGGATATATTGCTATTCACAGGAGCATTTTGGTCAGTTGGTACCGAAGTGGGTGTGCCGTGCACGTTATGTCAGTTGCGCAGCCTCTAAATCTCCCTCTAAATACTAAAATTCTTAAATTGGTAAGTATATAAAATTTCTCTACTTACTAAAATATTTAAAAATTCACATAAACCAAAGTTATGTGTATGCGTTTCCTCCGTTTTGTCCTCCTCTTCCATTCCACCGTGCTCTTAGAAACCGCACAAAAGACGCCAGCATAGCTTGACGCCGGTATTGCGTGCAATAGCACAAACTCCCACATAGTATTTGGCACAACAACGTGGTCGACCATTGGTCGCCGTGTGTCTGTAGGTGTGTCATAAAAAGAAACCTCAACCTCCACATAACTTTTTCATATTGACACAAAACGGTTGGTAAGTCTCTTATGTTTGTATGTGTGTATGTACATAGTTTCCCACTTTCGTAGGATCGCTGTAGGATCACCCAAATCCGATGTACGTAGTCTAATGTTTACATGTCGAAACTTTCTAATGGTTGTTAGCGGACAACTTCGTTCCATTCAGCCGTAAAGATTTCTCCTAAACTTGTAGTTTTCCACTATTTGCTGAACATCTGTTTCCTGGATATATTATAGTAATAGTTTTTGTTATTTCGATATACAGTCCGTAGCACAAGATATGAAAATTAGTTTAATCTATTACTCTACATTCTATTACACTACAGTTGACTTATGGACATATCCATAAGTCAACTGCATATTTTTCCTTTCTTTCGTGTGAGCTGTACTAAAACAAACTAATGCGTTCTATAAAATGCTTGAAGAATAAATAAACATTTTCCAGAAATAAAAATATTTTTCACCTGTATTCTTCTGAGTTACAATTTTTTTTTTTCGTAGGGTAGGCCTTATAATCCTAAAACTGAGAAGGATAATATTATCACATTGATGGCGAATATAAATTCAATAACACATTGGTAAGTACTGTATGTGCTGATAAGAATGAAATATATTGATATGCGTCGAATTTCTTCACCGGATCCTGTTATTGGTTATTGCTAACTTTAACAATACAACCGTCTTCGAGACCGTGTTGAAATCTCATCTGAGGCTAGCTGCTGGATCTAGATGCCGATGTTATTTATACATTTATAGTCTATGCCAGATTCTCGCAACTTTTATGAATACCCTTTCAATATTTCATTTAACAAAAAGAGCTAAGTTTTTATTTTACTGCAAAATAAAAAGAAACATAGTTCTGAGCTTAAGCGTTTGTTCCAAAGCATTCCGCGCTTATTGGGATTTAAATTTGTAACTTGGTCGATATTAAAAAGTGTGATTACTTTTTGTGTAAGGTGCGATCAAAAACTCAAATAGGTATATCGTTGCCCTTCGTTCCAAAAACGAACTGATTGAATTGTCTAATGTCCTTATTTTGAGATGAAAGGCGCCACAAGTTTTAACAGCATTGCAGAAGAATTCTACCGAAATTAATATACTCGTTCTCATGGAGGGACTTCTCTTTGTATTCCTTAAACTTTTTAGTGTAATAAATTTTAAGCTTTTATTGCAGTTTCCTGTAGGTAAATTCTTAGCTTTGATGTTCATAACTTTATGAAAATTTTACATGTAAAATTTCACGTATTTTTTGTAAAAGATAATTCAGAAGTTAAGGTGCTGCTGCCAACATGAGCCGCAAAGTGTTATACCATTGGAAGGGAGGAAGAAGTATGACAACGCGTCTATATAAGAATTATGTGGATGTCTATGGGTGGCGTATAGAAGAACGCAAGAGCAAAAGGACATTGGTGTTGATACTATTTTTATGAGTGTATATGAGAGATTATGTCCGAATGATGCGCAGCCCTGGAGGAGCGCCAAAACGCCGCCGGTACCAACGAGCCGCTGCCAGGAGCTAGCTGATCGATGGCATTAGGAATTTGCAACTGCCCGTTGGGCGGCGCGCGGTATGCGGAGGCTCTCTCGATATTCGTCAATATTGCGTCCGACAGACGTGATCATGGCCTTTTCAAACTTCGAATTCAATTCGATTCCAATTTGAAACTGATTTGAAAATGTAATTTTTCTTTTATACTATGGTGGCTTTAGCGTTCATTGTTGTCTTAGGAGTCAAAATTAAGGGTCATAATAACGTGACGGACTAGCATCCTGTGAATAACGTCTTGTCGTAGTATTGATTACTGACGTACTGCTAGCATCCATTATTGTTAGTTTCTTAGCAAGTTTTTTATATTATAGAGGGGCTCATTAAAATATTCCAACTTCACGGTATTGTCGGGGACAAACTTTTAATACACGACTTCTGGAGTTTAATTTGTAGAGATGCTTTTTAATTTATTTGTATTGGGTGACTATTTAAACTTTTTGTGAACATACACGTTGAAGGACATACAAGATGTACATCTGATAAGTGTACCTAGGATAAAAATATAACCCTTCCTTTACTATTGGATAAAAAATAGATTTTCATATCATTCATATATATTGCAAGCGAACTGATTTAATACCTACACAAATTAGTACGAGGTGCCGTGGTGCATTGCAAACTAACCGATAACATAACGAATTATAAATTCAATGCGACATAACTTCACGGCATTCTCGGAGACAAACTTTTAATACGCAAGTTGTTATGTTGATTCTTGTTAATTTATGTGTATTGGGTGGACAATGGGCTATTCAAACTTTTTTATCTCCTTCATTATAAATATGAAAATACTTTTTGTGACAAAATGAGTCAGGACTAACTGGCTAACGTGTCCGGCTATTAGTTTTAGCAATATGGCAACCCTACGTAGGCGCGAGTCAAGAAGTAATAAAACTGGTAACAGTAGGTACAGCTGTGCGGCCGACAAACTTCGTAGCTGGAAACATTTATTGAGCAGAAAGCGAGCGATCCATCTCCGTACAAGTTCCAAGTTTCTTTTTTAATAACGCAACATTCAGTAGTTCCGGAAATAGCGGAATTAAGCTAGCATGTCGATGAGATGCGCACCGATATTACGCAAGAAATTCATTTTCAAGCAATTATTTTCATATTCTTATAAAATAACACGAAAGAGTTTGTTTTGTTATTTTTTATGTATTTAATTCGTTTTTATATTTATAATCTCTATCCTATCATTTGATTTTTAACTAAATACATTGGCTAAAACTCTTTCGAATAAGCTGCGTACCAGTGTGTAAAGTATGTGCGCGTGCGTATTGGTTCAGTAATTGAAACGTGATTCATGGTATGTGTGAATACGGACATTCATGGTAAATACGGACGCACGCACCAGAAAGTCGAACACGCAACAGTGCATACGCAGACACACACGCTAACGCGCATTTCATGCATGTATATCAATAGTAACAAGGAACCTAAGGGAAAATAACCTATCACCGGAATATGCTGAGCTATTGAAACATTGCCTGACTTATGTCTAAATGATGAATCAACAATTCTACGAGCTAGTAGACGGAGTAGCGATGGGTTCGTCAGTATCCCCTGTAGTCGCAGATATCTTTGTGGAGGACTTCAAGTCGGCTGCCATTCGAACTTTTCAATTTTACCTAAGAATAAATTAACCATATTCCTTAACCATTTAAATAGTACAAACTCCAAAATTCGATTTACAATGACGTTAGAGGCCAGGTGTACAGGCTTGTTCACAGTCACAACCTCTGAGGGCAAACTAAAAAACCTAAAAAAACTCGCGTTAAAGAACATATAGCCGATATGAAACACCGGCGTGTTACAAAATCTGCGGTTTGTGAGCATGCTGAAGTTGGCCCTCTCATCAACACTGATAACTAGACAACACTGATTCCTTTCAAGGATGAACCGCAAGGCTATTGAAATTAAAGAAACATCAGAATTCCAACAGAGAAGATGGCTGGTTTCCTCCTTCTGCTTGGAACACATACATAATCAAATCAAAAACTAAACATAACACCCCAAGACAGGAATTTATAATAGGCACTGTTTCGTTAGTCGGAAAACTAAATCATTATATGTTTTCGGTACTTTTAATAATTTATGACATCAGGACATCAGTCATCTCACTCCATCCATGACCATGGTGGCTATGAAGCTTCTGAAACGTCGGGCTAGTTAAATAATTAATAAACCGCGATAAAATCCGTGAAAGTAGTTTTATTGTAACAGAACACAATTTTCATTAGGTAAGTTTTTGTTACTATATAGAAAAGTTATAAAAGCACGAATGTTTGCTCCATAAACATACGATGAGGCTTGTCAGATAAAGAAACATTGACACAAACACAGGTATTGTGCCATTGGTATACGTATTATACTTACCACTAATGGGTAATCAGAAATCAGATAGTCAGAAGAAAAGAGATAATCAGAAGACCCACAATTCTCAAACCACACCAATTGCAAAAGCCACTCCCGTGGTTAATAATAAATGACCTCATTTTCGCAGAGTCACTCAAATATTATATATGTAATATTATGGCTGAATCGTTGGTACACTTTATTGCTGACATTCAAAAGTAATTATTCACTTAGTAAACAAATAATTATTTATAATTATATTCTGAGTAAAATATTTTCACCTCATTTTTATGTCATAAGTTTATTCATACTTAGACGTGCACAAGATTTCTTAGCTACTTAGATAACAATAACAATGAAGTTTCACCCCATCCATTGTCGATATGATCGCCGGGTACTATAAAAAATAGTAAACCAGTAAACATATTACACATGCTGCATCATGTTGCACAGCGCACCCGCACGTAACTTTGTGTCAGAGGGCGCCACTTTGCACAATAAACGCTCATTAACAGACCGCCGCGTGCCAGTAGTCCGCGAGCTGCAGCGCCCCACTTTTTGTTTTAACCAATAAAACCCTGTAATATAGCGCGTGTAGTGGAGCGGCTCGGGTTTATGGATGTACGTCATTTTTATGTATGACTTCACTCTACTTAGTCTTGCCACAAATATGTTAAAAAAATATTTCATTGTAAGTGACATTTATTATACTTTTACATTGTGTTAGTTTAACACACATAAGGTCAGTTATCAATAGAAGCACGCACTCTTTCCATGTGGAAATTCTTCACTGCCAATCGTATGGATTATTTTGGGGACTCCAAATTACCGTGGTGTTTAGAGCTAGCTGTACTCTCTTATTGAACATGGTGTTATTAAGGGGCCTAACTAGGTAGTTAGTCCAAGATACCATTCTTGTTCAGATGAACGAGAATGGTATCTTGATACACCTGTGCCGAAGTTTTGATAGCTTTTTCGTAAAAAATATGGCTCAGTCACCCCTTCATAGGTAATGCCCCACCGGTTTGGTGGGATCACTGAAGTCGGATAGAGCTGTGAGCATAAATATGGTCATTTTGTTTGTTAAAATGTTGCTAAATTGTAAAAATTTTATCCATAGATAAATATTTTTCAGGGACACAAACTGAGTAAGTCAAATTGCACCTATTAAAATCCCGGTACACAAAGATTTGACTAATACCAAATATATGGAGAGATTAAAAGTTGCATTTGGCTCCATACCAACTTTGCGTAATACAATCACAGTCATTTTGCTCTCTTCACCCCACTCCATTTAAATATCGCAAATATTTACAATGTATTGGCCCCAAAATGAGAAAACACAATGAGAAAACACAATGAGAAAACACAATGAGAAAACACAACGAGAAAACACAATGAGAAAACACAATGAGAAAACACAATGAGAAAACACAATGAGAAAACACAATGAGAAAACACAATGAGAAAACACAATGAGAAAACACAATGAGCAATCATATCAAAATGACGACGGAGTTTGTCTGATCAACATGTTCAAGCTCAGACGCGAAGTCCCGGTTTCACGATTTTTCTATTTCTAAGGACAGTCAGAAGTCTCAGGAAGTTGCCGGTGTTGCACCCGCGTGCCCCTGGAAGACGACGGTCTAACGAAGTGGGAGGATGAGGGACAATAGAGTGCACTCGTGCCTGCGCACACGCTTATGCACTACAATATGCCCCGCGCTGTTCGCTAATCATGATAGAGATGGCTGCTGTACACTATGACGTCATGATGGTGCACGCAGGTGCTGCGTGCAATATCATGACTCCTCACATTACGGCTATGTACTCTCTAATACATTAAGGTTAACATAGGCACTTAAGTGTCATGTCCTGCCGCTGACAGATCCGAGACACCCCAGCACGGCCTGAGGTCTCGAACGCACACCTTTCCAGTTCATCCAGGCATTCATCAATTGGACGGTGCATAAAGCATTTTCTGGGTATAAATAAACAAAATGTTTTTAAATGTCACATTACACCGGTCTCATCAACTATCTCCTATTTCCTAGAAGACTCTACGGCAAATTTACTGTAATATTTTTGAATGAACTTTTATTTTACTCTCCTACATTAAGTATGTAAGAAGCATTGCATTACAATTCTCAAACTCTGAAATGAAATAAAAATAAGCGGAGCAACTATGCGGTTCCCTCGAATACTTTCTCAAAGAAGATATATACATTTCCAAAAATATTCTTGGAACATTTTTCGTAATACAGACTCTGATCTCTCCTATAGGTAGCGCGTATTTACTTTGAATTAATGGAAGCGTTATCCGCAACATGAGGAAGTATTCAGAGCTTAATAGGGCGCTGACCTAGTGGTGGCCCTATTAAGCTCTACTGGGGCCCGGAGTTTGGAGTTGAGAGGACCTATTCATTCAGTAATGCTTGATTGATAATTTTTAGTACATGCGGCCCCAGAGACGAATGAGGCCCGGTGTTACGGGTGGTAAGATCCCCATTCTACGTGGTGTCGCTGGGGTTGTCTTTCATATTAGGGCACTACTTAAATAAAACAAACTGACCGAAATGAATGGGTACGAAATGTTCTCCAGAGACTGGTCTATTTAATTTTTGATTCAATTATGTTTATAACGGGGCCCCAAGCTGAGGGGAGGACCCAGACGTCTTTGAAATTGAAAATATGTAGCACGCATGCCCTTGTAGCCAGCAGCTCCCGCCACGTTATTTGCTCGTCGGTCTTCATTTCTTTTTGGTTGTTTGTTTCTGATTCATAATCTCTAATCTTGCTTTCTATTTTCGCGGATGTTTATGGGCGTCGGTAGTCACCAAAAGTTTCAGTGTTATTTCATGATTCATGATTTCATATTCAATAAAAAATATGTTAATAAATAGCATTGTTTTAATAAAATAGCAAGTTTTTAACATAAAATGACTATAACATGTTAAATGTAAACTACCAACTCTGGTGGAGCGAACAGCAAGTAAACTCAGCGCAGTCGGTAAAAGGTGACTTTAAAAAGTTGCTGACGAAAAAGAATCATGTCACAATGAGGTATGTTGTTGTTACTTTCGAATGTAATTCTTTTATTGTCAATCACACGTTTTGCTAAGCGGATAATATATATACATATATATATATAGTGATTACATGGTTAATCAATGATGATTAACCATTGAATACTATGTATTTAACTTCATCGCCAAGGTGTAGCAAATAGGATATAGTGCACGATCCCAAGCAGGATGTATAATAATCTACTTTATATTGTAGTCGCGATTTCAATTACCACGCGAGATGCAGCATTGTTTTGGTGATAATTATATAAATGTGGAATTAATACGCCACGTTACGCTTGTGCAGTAGATCACCCACTTGACACAATGCCCTATGATTATTGCGCCTGGCTCTTAGTCTATAATTGATTGTAGTATACTGCTTTGTGAGATACCCACAAACTAAAAAAAAATAAAATAAAGAAAATACAAAACTGTTGACAATAATGAAATATACATTACGTGACCCCTTATCAGTCCCCTTGTCGTTATTGTGTGTGGCTGAACACGGACTTGTCTAATAATATATCTTGTCTAATAATCGGGTACCTCTCGCTAACGTTAAGCCTGCTCAAAAATTATGGCTCTCCATCCTATGTCCTGAAATTTAATATTTCCGTTGGTACACAGACGAGGAAGAGGGAGGGATGGCAACACAGTTGTGTTGCCATCCCGCCCTCTTCCTCGTCTTCCTCATAGCGAAGTTTCGCTATGCTAGTCACAATAGGATACAGACGTCTGATGTTTTAACACTTTACAAACATTATAATATTTCGGTCACAGTCAGCTCAACATAGGCTCCAAATGAATACCTCCCCGGTGTCGAATAGTATGTTTAATGATGGCCGCACCAAAACGATATAGGCATAACAAAGTGCCGCGAATGACATGCAAACTAGACACCAGCGCCTGACTAATTAGGCAGCTCGGAAATTAATGGAGTGCACTTGGTTATCCGCATGTGGCTTTGGCAAGTAATTGTCACATGTCAATCGGCATAAAGGGCTTAGAAATCGATGTGACAGATAGGAGTTGATTATTTGTCTTTTCTACTCATATGAGAAATATACATGGAATCCATTAGCGTATTATAAATAAAAATCACATATTATCTTCTTTATTAAAACCTGTTATAAACATACATTTACATATCTTGTGTATCTAGGAAGACGGTTGAAAATAACGAAAAACATAAGTACAGGAAACATAATACATAGAGCGGTTCCCTGTCTATGTTTCCTGTGTTTTTGTTCCATTCAAACCTCTGTCTACCGTACCGTCTTGCAATTAATATACTCGTAGCATTGCTACGGTAACTGTAGCTCTACTACGCGAACCGTAGCTGCGTTGTTATCCAATAACGCAACAATATTCGTAACTTTTACATGTCATATTAAAATATCGTCTCATGATTTTAAGCGTCTTTAAACTTCATGTATAAGCATCATTTCTAAATTAATAAAATATCCTTTTTACAGAAAAACTACTTTTACGTAATTAATTTTTTTTAACTAGCCCGATGTTTCAGAAGCTTTATATGTTCTAAAACGTTCGATAATAAACGAATAAAATAAACGATCTAAAACGATCAGTTGGAGTCTCATTACATATAGCTGATGTGTTACGAAGTATGCGGTCTGTGAGCATGCTGAATTTGGCCCCTGCCACTACATTAGATATGATAAAGCGCAAATCTCGCTAGGGAACACCGATTCCCTTCCAAAGATGATCAGTGGCCTCACTGGTCATCCTTTTCTTCTCTGTGAAATCAGTTGCAGCGCTCGATACTTCTGCACCGATACGACTACAACTTTTCCAGAAAAATGTTTATTCATCTCAAAAAGTTCGGCAATGCATCTGTAGAACTTCAGACATTGCGAATGTCTGTGGGCGTTGATGACCACTACCCCTGCTAAATGCTGACCCCAAACCCGAATAATTGTTTCTCCTTTATTTTATAAAAAATCTATATTGTCAAAATGACAGTTACAGTAATAATACTTTGCGTAGGCAAAATGAATATACCAGCGACAGAACTCGGTGGAGTAAGCATCACTGTGCCTAGTTTAATCTAATTAAATCCTTTTTGTGGAAAACAATGTACTGCTCTACAGAAAGCAGGTAATACTACTTATGTCAAATCATATATAGCATCAGGCTTTTTTTTAATAAAAAATAGTTAGTCTGGAGGAACAACACCACATCCACATGGTAATGGTGCCGGTAGGTCAAAACATATTCCCCACCATGGTTCAAGCCTTGTAGTTGCGGTGGGGCTAGATTGGAGTGAATCTAGGTGAAGCAAATTGAACCAAACGGTCTGCTTTTTTAAAGAGCAGAATGAGGAGGACTCTTTGTACATCTCCTATAAGAAGATGACACAAAAGTAAAATAGGACGGGGCCAAGGGTCGAGGATGGACACCACACCCCATTGCACTGTTCCAAAGTTGACAGGGGTTGTCCTGTGGTGCGCAGCAACTCAGTCCCCTAAGTGATCAATAATCACTTAGGGGACTGAGTAGGCGTCGAGGTGCCCTGAAAAATTTTAGTTCCGGGGCTCCCCACCAAAGGCGGCACTGGTGGCACTCGCCTCGGCTTTAGTGGGTTCGGGTTCATTCGGCACTATAATTTTCTGCGAGCACCACACACCACTGCACCCCGGGCCCGGCACAGGGCCGGTGATGTTGCGTAAATGCGTTTCACCGCAGCAGCAAACGAAAGGTTAAAATTTTGTAAGAGGTAGTAATTGAAATGACATTGCAGCACCGCTTGCTTAATGAAGAGGCGCTCCAATGCATTTTTTATGACATATAAGAATATTTAAATACTACCGAGGCAATGTGACAATTGTTAATTTTCGCGGTTTGTGAGCTTGGGAGGGGAAATAGGAAAGAGGGCAACTCGTGTGTATAACCAAACGCTCAGACTGATCGCCTAGCCCCAAATACTCATACTTACTACTAATATGATTCATGTAGGAGTAAATCTAAACGCACAGATAACTCAAATATTTATATCACAATTGTAAAAGTGCCATGGAAACGGTAAAAGTGCCTCGTAAAAAGATTAAGAAAAAATGAAGTATGTGACAGCACTAAAAGACGCACGCATAGCGGTGTAGTCCTCAACAGACGTAACTTAACTTATTTAATCGTTTGTGTACTGTTGGTTGGAGCACGCCGCGAGAATATATGAAAATGTCTTATAAGCGTGAAATTTAAGTGTTGATATCACAGTTGAGAATATAATTAAACGAATCCTGTGTTTGTAAGCAGCCGCCAAATTATAAGCACCAGCCTCATAACTCAACATTTTCAAGTTAATAAAAATGATTTAAGCACGCATTAAGGATACTCCCTTACTCCGCAACATGGAATTTATAATAGTCATCATTTGGAAGATTGCCTTGTAATACTTCAGGTAGGTAAAACCGCTATAAAAACTAAGCAAATTATTATCTACAGAATCTTAAATTTATCTCAATTTTTTTAACATCTTTATGTGCATTATTTAAGATTTACATTTTATCTTATTCTGAAGGAGTTGAACAAAGGTAGAATTATAAATCATTCATCATTTTATCTTATATGTGATTACACAAAAAAGAAACTAATTGGATGATAATGAAGTCACAGTTTGTTTGTAAAATTAATATTTACATGTAGCGTATTTGTCCCTTGTTTTAACTAGTCAAAACATATCATTATTTTTCAGTATTTCCTTAAGCTCTGTTATATTACGTTTATTTTATTAAACCCCAGGCAGGTCAGTCTAACTTTTCGTTAAAGACTCTTTGCTCTATGTACATACATTTTACAAGATCCCGTAAGGATGTACTCACACTGTCAGGACAGTCAGGACAGTAGGAGGACATCGCACAAAGTGATATAAGTAACATTCTCAAAGTTAATTGACGGTCTCATTAGGTTTTTATTTAATTTGCTGGATTAAGGCGAGGCAGTCATTAGATGTTCTAGAAAAAATATGGGTCTACTAAATTACGAGTTATATTTCAGAGTAGGTACGTTTTCCATTGCTAGCACTCCTTTGGTTGTTAAATAGAAACATAATAATTTGAGAAATTGAATAGTGAAATTGAAAAATGAAATAAAAAGAGCATTTGTATGAGAAAAATATATACACATATATTCTCTCATATGACATTGCGCTCCTGCTGAAACAGTGGGGTAAAAATAAGTACAAAATAAATTAATAATCATAATGTGGTCCTATCTGAATTTCGGCCACGGCGACGTGTGTTTTTAAGGGACAAACGGGCAGTGCGGTAGTATCACTTAACTGAGTGGCCTGATTCGGTTGCAATGAAGCGTGGCACTACCTCTCACTGAAATGGAGATTTTTGATTAATGGTATTCAACCATTCACTGTCATGATATATTTGCAACTTTTATATAATAGGGGGCAAGCGAGTAATCGGTGCCTTTTTACGACTACTGACACCTATGAACATCCACATCATTGCCATGCTGATGCGATGCCCTCCTTTCCCCCAAGTACGCAGGACCCAAGTGTGTGCACGGGCACAAATGCAATTGCTCTTCCCTTATTCTACTATACTGATGGGATGACAATCCGACACACTTTGAGAGAAATCAGGCGAAGGACCAACGGCTTAACATTCCAACGGCCATCTTCCTGACTTCGGACCGTTATTAGAAATTGAAAAAACCCTATAATACTTTGGCCCGACCCGGAACTTGAATCCAGGAGCTCACGACTGTGGTTGAACATGCTTACCACTAGAAAACGAGGCGGACATAAATAAATTACAGAGTTCGTTAATATTGGCTTTATTAATCACCCCCGAATGATTCCTTTCCAAATTCATTCATTCCAGAGCAAATAATGCTCAATATGCTTTTACAAATTGTTTTGAATTCAAACGGCCCATTATATCTGTACCAAACATTAATTCTTATTTTATTTCAGCCAGGCGTATATCTATTAGATTTTACTTGAGAATTATTTATTGTGTAAATAGAGACGACATTTGTGGTCCAATGACGTGTAACTAATAAATAGAGACGACATTTGTGGTCCAATGACGTGTAACTAATAAATAGAGACGACATTTGTGGTCCAATGACGTGTAACTAATCCACGAATGTCGTCTCTGCTCGTGTGTGGTGACATTAGTGTTATCGTATTTTTTATAGCATAAGGGGGCAAATGAGTAATCGGAGCCTTTTGATGACTATCGATGCCCATGGACATTCGCTGATGATGATGATTGTTATGCAAATGCATTGTCCGCTTATCGGTTAGCTCGTGTTCCTGGGAGACTCAATTATTTGATTTTTTTAAATAAAATTATAAAAAAATTCAGGAACTAGTCAATATTTTTCATTTTACTAACACTATGACATAAATTTGCCTTTGTACAATCAAATCTGTGTGCCAAATATTAACTTTGTAGGTCATCTGGAACTAGGTTGTAGTTTTGATATATGAGTCAGTTAGTGATAAAAAATATGATTCCTGGACGTTACTTTTTCTTTTTTTCTTTTGTCGGCCCTTCACACTTTCCCACCGCTGCTATTCGTGTGTCTCCAGGATCGACAGCGGCCACAACTTGGGAAACCTTGATATGATCGCGGGAGGCCCGAGGGAATGCTAGAAACTGCCTTGGGGGCTCAATCAATCAATGTAAAATAAGTTCATCAGGCTCACACGATACGGCTTTCATGCAGCAATAGCACAACCATTGACTCATTAATATTATACGTACTTACGTCATTATATTGCTTATGTCTAGTAGTGGACGGAAAACAAAATCTATGTCAGTCGATTCACGATTGTTTCGAAGAACGTGTATCATGAAATTACGTAACCATTTATTACAACATCTACTATTGTAGAGGTGTCACGGATTATCCGCCGGCGTCTGAAAATCCTGATATAAGCGGATAAGTGATGATAGCACGTATGTAAACGTGTAACAGCGGTTACTGCAATATATCCTTTACAGAGTTTGCAAAGAATTACCGAAGAGTTACAAGACGACTATTCTCAGACTTATTTGACATTTTACAAGACATTTCTTCTTCTTCTTCATCACAGCCTTATCCCATTTTTGTTTCAGTTGATATCGAGGTCAGGTACGTAATCTAGGGTATTTATTAAGGACATCAGTTTTACCCAGAGCAATTTCCATGTAACTGCTGTAACCCAGAATATCTTCTTACCAGGCCAAATGATAGATTTGTTAGAATTCGAATACAGGAATCCGGGTCTATTCACGATGTTTAGAAAAACTTCTTGGTACACGGTGGGGTTCAAACATCGTTCATCCGAATGGAAGTTCGAGGCGCTAACTACTAGACCACCTAGGCGCCATTTTATAATCCTTGCATAAGGCAAATTAACTAATATTATATCAAGTAACCCATGATTCCGAAATTACAACTTACTGCGTGAGTTATACTTTCATAATTAAGGGCACTGACGCAAATCTGCGGTTTTTTGGGTGCTATTTGTGGGTAAATTTCTTGAATACAACCTTAGATTGTCGTCGCCTCCCTCTTCAATGACTTACTCCTCCAAGTTAATATGATGCATGGTATTAATTAATAGTGCTTCCGTACCCAAATTAAGTTACGAACACTAACTTATCCGAAACGAGGAAACCGCAATTACTTGTTAGAGTTAAGCTACACGGAGGTAATGAAGTGTACCACACATTAACTTTCGGCCACCAAACGTGTGGACCGCCGTAGTATGGACAAGGCTTTTTCGGGTTAAGCTGGATTCATCACTTATGAATGCAGCCTATTTTTATGGTATAAGTGGGCAACCGATCAGTCGGAGCCACACTATGACTGCGGACGCCGATTGACATCCACATGGATGTCGTCAGCAATTGTTTTGTTACGCACACTCATAGCTGTCACTTTGTGGCGATTGTATATGAATGAGAGACTTTTCAATTTCAATTTTATTTTAATAAAGTATTACAATAATAATATACAATACAAGAGTTAACGATTACAATAATTGTAAAATATTCTGCATAGTGTTTAATGAACAAAATGCACAAGTTTCTTACAATTCTTACAGTGTACTTACAGGATAACCTGTACTGTGAGACCTAGTGTATAACGATTAACGGTAAATACTAATATTTAACAAATGATAATTAATAATGCAACTCCTCTCTGATAGTGTCGGGTAAATTTGGCTACAAGGCAGCATAGCTTCCAGGCACAAGTTATCTTCACTGTGTAATTTGGTAATGAAGACGCCCCGGGGTTTCACTCACAGGTAAAACCACGTGCACAAGTTAGTTTTTCTATATCTTAAGTATTATTTTGTAACTAAATCGCATTGTATGTATTGAAATTATAACATTAACAGTTTCCATTTAAAAAATCCGTTAATTAGTTTTGACGTGATTCTGTACATACATACAGTCATCCATCCAAAGATCCAAACTTTCGCTTGTGTGATATTAGTAAGCTGATGTTCAGCTGATCAATCCAACCGTTGTTGGGATGAATCTTGTAGTAAAGATCCGGCCATGTCTATAAATTTTATATTTTGTCCATTAATATTGATGTTGTGTTTTATTTATATCGTCGTTAACATTACGGCGATTAGACGGATTATCATTGCGTGACGTTCTTCAATAAGGCGGCTGAAATTTAGCCTCATAGAGTACCTTGATTTTAGGCTGTAATAGTGATCGATAAAATTATGAAATTAGGCCAATTGTTTTGAGTGCAAATAAAAAAATAACATAACCACGGAGGCTTATTCGGGAGCTACGCCCCCGCCTAAACCTTCGGTATCTGGGCATAGTTTTTTATTTATCTATTATCTACAATCGATGCCATTGTTGATGTCATGTCAAGCAACGCCGCGAGTGTTAAAATTAGGAACTAAAACGTGTCAATAAAGGCAGATAGTGATTCACTTTATTTCAATATGGCTAGCTTTATTGAATATCGTACAACGGCCCTGTTTTTAAAAATGGATAGCCATAATGAAGTGTGGCGATTTAGACAATCCGACTGCGACATGTGCACTATGTTAAGCTTCTATATATTTATTCTCTACTCGCAGCTCGTCCCGGCTTCGCATATGTTACAAAATATGGCAATAAATGATGAATTTACAATATGAATGAAATACAAAAAATTTTACTTTTGGGCGCGCACCCCTACACGTCTTACCATGTCAACAAATTCAATTTATGACCGAACAACGTATGTCGTAGTAAGTATTCAACAATTTCTGCAGCTATACAAGGATTTACTTTGATATTTGTTCCACACTTTTGGTTATGTTATCGAAGCTTTCATAGTGATCGATAACGTTTTAGAAAATCATATATATTCTGTGTCATATGTTCATCAGAGATAATGTAGGATGCTATCGATATAATCATTTTTCAAAGCGGTCAATTAGTTTCGAAGCCCAAACAATGCAAACAAATAGACAATAAAATATTTTCTCTTTATAGCATCTTATATATAAAACTCCCGTGTCACAATGTTAGTTACCTTAATCCTCCGAAGCAGCTTTATCGACTTTTACAAAATTGTATACGCATATTCAGTAGGACCAGCTACTATCTATTCTCATATTGCTAAGTAATAATTTTGGGCCACTCTTTTTTAATGTCTGCACGTTACAATGCCAACAAATTCAGTTTATGCGGAACAACGTCTATCGGTTCAGCTAACATTAGTATAAAAATCGAGTTCCAAACGACTTTTAAAATTACAAACTTCTATGTATGTCATTTTCGATTTTGTAAACCTTTTATTTATTTTTTCATTTTTTTATTTTTAGGACTATTATTATACGTCTATCTCATAATCTTGACTAGGTATAGTTAAAACAGTTTTTAGTGAGGAAATAAGGTATATTCTTATTTTTATTGAATTCCATTTGTAATTTTCCAAATGGCGAGCAGGCCTATAGTGAGGTTTGCCATTGCGGCACCGCACTTAAAAATACATGAAGGGTAGAGAAATGCGCGGATGTTAATGGGCGTCAGTAGACAAAGCTCGGAGTGCACACTCGACGCACCATTTTATAAAAAAAGTCACACAGACCGGCAACAGTATCGTTTTTTCTTTCTGAGCCACGGAATTTTAAATTAATAATAATAGGACCAATCACTACGAGCAGATAAATATTATTCTGGACGGTATGCTATGGTAAGAGGTGGGGTCATGCTCTACTGCAAACGAATTGGACCGATATTCGACATAGAAGATGATAATGATTAAGAAACAGTAGCGGCTTGTGAACTTTTAAAAATAATAGTGAAACAAGGAATGCTTCAGCAGTGTTCAGCCAGTTTTAAAAGACATAACAAATGAAATGTTTTGTCTCGAAAATAATATTTATCATTCTTCTTGCCGTAATTCAGTAGTGTGGAACACAGAGTGCAGATAGGACATTTCTGTAGAGGGTTTTGTACTGTTTACGATAATACCAGCTGAGTTTGGATTTCGTTTAAATATTTAGTAGAATGGATAGATTGCTTAGCCTCATAGCAAAAATAAAACCGGCAAGTGCGAGTCCTATTCGCATACAAAGGGTTCATTACTAACGCGGCTCACGAGCATTGTATATTTATAAAAGTCGTTCCGTCCGTCCATCTGTCTGTCTGTCTGTAAGTCTGCCAAGAACTTTTCTTCGGACACGTGTTGAAGGAACGAGCTGAATCAGCAAGTATTTTAAAGATTTCAGTTTATGTGCATATAATATATATGTAGTAGTATTATTTATAATATTTATTTATTTTACTTGTTGCAGTAGTTGCCCCGGGATGGATGCGAGTAACAGGATATCGGCCGTCTTGGTGTTCATTGAAAGAGGCCAATGCCCAGCAGTGGACCGATTAGGGATGATAGTGATGATGATGATGATGAAAATACATTTAGCCTGGCCCTAAATACTGTTACAATAAAGAACAAAAAATATTACATTTGAAATTGGAATCTGTCATGTATGTACGATTGAACATTGTGTTTACTCATTTTGGCGCTAATGCATTGTACAGTATTTTACGATATCAAAATGGAGTGGGGAGATAAATCCATCAAAATCGCTGTGTTTGCATTACACAAAATAAGTATGCAGTCAAGGGCAGTTTTTAAAACTCTCCATACATTTGGTATTAGTCAAATGTTTGTGTACCGGGCCATTAATAGGTATTGATTGTGTTCATACAAAAAAATGGTCATAGAAATAAGGGAAGGAATTCGACCTGACCGAAAGCAAAAGATTTAACCTCGGGAAATGAAGGTAGCACCTAGAACCATGTTGCGTATTTAAAGAGATGACTTAAGACTTGCAGCCTAGAAGAGGCGCACTGGTCATTTCTTAACTTAAAAATTAAATAGGGAGATAAAATCGAAACTATCACTGAAGCGGTACCCAAAGGGTTGTCACAGAAAAAACTTGCATAAAGGTGAGTAACGTCTGCTTAACTTACGTGCAGATGTAAGAGGGTATCAGTAGTCAAGGCGAGGCTCCAAAGACTCGTTGAAATGACAAAACTCGTTGAAAACTAGCTCTTTTCGTTACAATTATTTTACCGGGCGTTAGAATTTCTATGATTACTGAATTTTTATTATATTACCCGTTTCCTTGTGCAACCTGTCCTTGAGCAGTAGAGATATATTGGTCTGTTCTCTGTAGAGCAGTAGACATATATAAGTTCAACACAGTCTGTAGTAATGATGTCATCTGAGGAATTCTGTTGGCAAGTGCATTGTACCATAAAATTGCGCCACCGACTATACCTAATAGACGTGATAATTTAACGAGTTTACAGACGCTGTGTCGACGACGTATAAATAGATGTTCCGCTGCAGCTGGGAAATTGATGTAAGAACTTGAGACCATATTTTGACGCCTCTCTACTAAGGAACTAATAAAATGTTAAAAAAAACTAAGGAACTATTAAAAAAAAATGTTGTTTGTATGTGTGCGCCTATATCATTACAAATTTATTAAAAGAATACCCAGTCAGCGTCTCATAATAGTAGATATGCACATGTCAAATTGTGCTCTTGGTTAAACAACATAAAGTCATGCGCGTAAGGCTGACTTTGCATAAAACTATGTTCAAATTATGTACCTTTTTCAAATATCTACTTTGTAAAAACAACTTAAAATCCTACGCGTAATATTGACGTTACAAAACTATGTTTCGTAAAACGTCAATTCAATATGTGTATGTTTCGTTTTTGTTAATAAATTATTTTAATGTATAATTTAATATTATAAGAGGTAGAAATGTTGTTATATTTGTTTATATTTTTTCAAATTTCAATTTTTGAATACGTTTTATTGATAACATATTATAAAACCTATAATGGGATTGTTGCTAAAATGAGTACAATTATACAAAGTAAATTTTAGGACACGTTAGTTAAATAGCTTTCGTATATAGTAAAGTTAACCAAATTTAATGTCACTATTTTCACCGCACGTAGGCTATAGAAATTCAAGCGCGTAGAGGCCCAACACTCAGTTTCACTTTGTTTTGAACTGTTGGTATAAATAAATACCTAATAGATTAGGAGCTTGCGTGAAGATGTGTTGTTGTTATATAACTGAATACACATGTATACATATGTTTACTGAATGTTCCGTGCCCTTTGTAAGTAGCCGGTGGCCCGTTGGAGGAGAGGTGAAAACACATGTGATCAGTAATGCGGATGTCCGTGGATGTCCATAGTTGTCTAAGGACCCGGATTATTCGTTTACCGGGGGGTAAACGAATAATCCGGGTCTTAAGGTCTTTGTACTATGAAAATCCCATACGAAGTGATAAGTTTTGTAAGAGGTAGTGCCATGCTGCATAGGAGGATATAGTGCCATGCATGTGTATGAAAAAACATCCTCCACTCCGACGGAATTGGGACAGCACGACCAGGGCGACGCATGAATATTATTTCGACATGTTCATCATGTGGCGTAGTTCATATTGCGGTCTTGTTTATAGGCCCCCCATAGCTTTACAGTTGGTTGGATCAATTGGTCCTATACGGAGAGCCTGGCCAGTCACGCGGGTGGTTTGTAGACAGTAGTGAATTTTATCTCTGCATCACTTACAGATACCGATTCATTTAGGATTTGTTGTTTGGAGTATAAAGGTATTTTCCCTACGGCCACCTGTTCTTGACACACATATTTACTTACATAATCCTAAGAATTTATAACAAACAAATGCGTATAATACTTACGGCTGTCACGTGGTCGACTCTTCTAAGAAAAGTAATGGTTGAACATAAATCACGCGCTCCTGGCGCCCCCCGTGGCGGCTCCTCACTCCACAGAGTGCCACGAGACAAAGCCATATTTATTTACAAATATTTGTTTAGCCGCAAGATCATTCCAGACAAAAGACCGTGAGTTGATCCCGCCGTCTTTTACGCTTACATCTAAAATTCAATAAAAGTGCTTTTTATTCTATATTAAACTGTTATGTTTTATATACAGCGTGATTTGTGAGAGGCTGTTTGATTTTGGGACAACATTAGGAGGTAATGGTCGTATATAACTAACTACTAATATTAAAAAATAAACGAAAATAAAAACAATATTTTACATTGCAGACTTCACCCTATTTCACCACCCTTACCACGTATCTGGTATCATTATTTTCTAAAAGCATAGTTACTCTATGCGGACAAATAACGGCCGGCAAGTATGTATAAATTACTTCGACAACATGGTTATACAAGCATCTTACCAAGAAAACATATAACACTTCATTTATTTACATTAGTATTGGGATATTTCCCAAATGTTTACAAAAAGCTGTTAGTGTTCCCAGAAACAAATCTGGTGGTAAATAGGAGGTTCAAATTACCTACAAGTCACAATACTGCCATACCTATCGAAAATATTAGAAAGAATATAAATATTAATAGGCAATTATGTGGAAAATAAACAGGTTTTAACCGAATTCTTTTGGTTTGTGGTCCAAAAAACATCGCCCAAAAACTTGATAATGACAATTATGTAATTGAAATATTGTTAGACCCCTTTGCGCGAATTTGAAACATTAGGTATACCCAACATTAGGGCACCCAACTTGAACTCTTTCAAAGCTCTTTTGAAGAGCGCAATCAATGTGTTAAGATCGAAAACGTTCTTAGTTCATACCAAAATAATAATCACTAGGGGGTTGCAGATGGAATGATTTTAGGTGCAACACTATCTATAACTTATATTAATAATCTGTGTGAGTTAAGAATAGAGCAAGGCCTATTCATTTCCTACGTAGATGACATGATATGGCACTTCTTATATCAGCTAACTCAGGAAATAGAGTTTCTAGGAGTGCACAATGAGGATTTAATATAGTCAGATTCATCTACTAACACTGAATGAAGAAAAAAACAAATTACATAAAGTCTTCAATTTGAAAATCCAGCCCTGTATTGACTATCCATACGTTGTATAATCTCCGTGCAGTACCCGGTCCGGGATGGATGCGAGTAGCAGGAGAGCGGTCGTCTCGACATTTATTGAGAGAGCCTATGTTCAGCAGTGGTGGATAATGATGATGATACGTTTGGGGCAGACAGTGAACTTTAACGAAGACTTAGCAAGGAAGATACTTGTAAGTGATTATATTCAATTAAGGGTATAATATAATATACGAAAAGTACCTGTGGTGGAAAATAATCTGATGCTATGTACATTTATTGTAAAGGCCTTTATGCATTTATATAATCATCAGTAATTTTTGTTTGATAGGCAAACGTTAATTGAGTGCATTTTTGCGATTCTTTGTCGAGACTCCATCCGGAACGACATATTGGATCAATTTCTCATGTCAGCTGTTTATGGTAATTTCAATCCCACATATTTTATTTACTTATTTTAAAAGTTATTTACATGAAACTTTTATTAAACGCTCAAACAATAATTTGTCTGGTATTTATATTTTATATTCTGTAATTGCAAAATATTATGTACTTGAATGGTTTAATTTATATCATTACTGCGAGAAAAACACGTTTCGTGATGATTATTTTACTGATGACAAAATCTAAAAGTCCTTCAAGTCGATTTGCAAAATCCATGATGACCTTATAATTACATACAATACGGAACACATTAC